>JAOBBB020374546.1:0-18586 GCA_025331005.2 Zoanthus gigantus
AATTTTTACTCCGGAATTAAAAAGATTATCTTTCCGTTGTTTGAAGAGCACGGTATTAGACCACCTTTCCCGTTAGACAGACATATAAAAATGTCATTGGACAAATATAATTCGAATAGCGCGCTAATTTTTTTTCCGAAAGTTTATTTGTTGAATGTCAAAACATAGAATGATAGTTCAAGTTGGCTTGAAAGCACTTCAGGTTGACAAAAAGATATAATTCATACTATTCACCAGTTTGAGAAGGAAATATTCTATTCTCACACAATTAAGTCAGAAGGCCAAAACGACAACTGGTTTTCTTAAAGCAAAGAAAAGAAAGAAATTTATTCGGCGCTTACACTGCTTTTAATTTGTGCAAGCGATAGATTTCTGCGGGAAAATAAATGTTTACCTGCCGTAGCATACTGGCTCCAAACGGTAAAACCTCTCAATCTTGTTTTGTGTGAAACTAAAATGACAATTCTAATTACACGGTTTGTTCAACCATATCATGATTGACAGCTCCAAAATTTTCGTCGACTGCACATCAAACTTTTCCGAACATTTCCGCTTCTTCGGGATTAACACCTTCTATCGAGCACATCCAATCACAAGCCTGAATATTTCTCTTATTGTGATTCAGATTAGTATGAATACTAATCGCCAAATGTCCGGAGAACAATAGGCATTCTGCCCTATGCAGCACTTCGCTTACTATAAGTAACATCTAGTAATAAAAAATTACGTGGGATGAATACGTGGGTGTATCATCTGTCAAAAACGTCAATATTGGTTGCAAAAACTACGTATTATTTCCTTCTGTCCGGTATAAATACAAGTTTTTCTTAAGTCTAGAATCAGAAAAAAATCAAAGTAACTATGTCTGACGAAAAGAATCTCAATAACGAAACACAGGTCCAATTAGAAAAAAACGAGTATGCTATGTTCGAAATAAGAAACAAAACATTAAATAAAACTCTAACGATAGGACTTCGTCGCGAGCAGTTAACTCCTGAAGAAAAAGAAAAAGAATTTCGTTATTGGTTAAAAAAAAGTAATAGAGATAGCATATATTCTCCATATATGGCTAAGGAGGTATTCTTTGAACGGCAAAAGCACGTTATTATCTACACGACAGAAATGAACCATCGTCAGTGGAACGTCTCTGATGCATTTGCTGCCGCACTAACAAACATCTCTTCAGAACTCATTGAAAATGTTGACGATTGGACTGGAAAACGCTCTAATATTCAGTTTTTGATGCTAAAACATCTTCCAGCCAGTTCAACACAATTTGATATCAACGATATGCTTACGCTCACTGGCGGAATTGGCGATTTTTTTAAAGGTCCTGTTCGCGAATATTCTATGCCACCTTATATTCCAGATGAAAATATCCAAGTGGTAACGTTATGCAACGATCACCCATTTGCTTTGATTGGTTCAGAATATGACAATGTTGCTCAACGCCAAACGATGAAAAAAATGTATGCTAGGCGATATATGTATAACGTCTATATGGTTAAGATAGACGAAGAGGAAACCCAATGCGACGATGCGTATGGAGCAAGCTGTTTGGCACTTGATTACCGTTGGATATCATGTAAGTTGCCTGAAGATAAAATGCACAAGCGTCTCAAAAGCTGCACTGCCGTGATTAGAGATTTTGCAGATTTGATGAAATCCGTACTCCTTAATGACGAGTACGAACCTGCATCAAAACAAATCAAAAATAATAATCATCAATGGTTTATTGACTTTCTAGAATCATACTATGGTGATTGCGTACATCGAGAAACTGCTATTAGGGCATTGCATAATTTATATACTTATATCGCTTTCAAGGATGAAGCTAGAAAGAAACTCGAGCAAGATAGATTTCCTATGATAAAAATCAAACAAGGAAAGATTGAACAATAACTTTGACAAACAAACGCTGTTAGAGAACAAACATTCATTTCGAATTTATTTAAGGATGAGTTCATACAAAGAAGAATGAGTCAAATGATGATGGAGGAGAACTGTTAATATCAAAAAGTTTTAAAAGTATTAAACACTTAGAAAACTTTAACAATTAAGAAGCGCTTCAACGAATCTTTAAAAGAGGTGACTACAAATCCACAAATAATAAAAATAAAATCTCCGATAATATAAAAAATATTATCACCCATTTTGGATTCAAATTTGATGAAGAGTTCGTGGCACAAGAAGCTTTGAACGAATTGGCGGAAGAGATAAAAACTAATCCTATACTTAAAGCAATGGCAAAAGAACAGGCTACTAAAATCAATGTGTAACATTTATATAAATTGTTTGTAAACTTTTGAATTTGCGTTTTTGAATAAGATTAGTAAATAAAATCACAGTTGAAACATTTATTGAAATAAATAAATAAAAATTAGATTAAAAACAGCTGATAGCAGTTGAATATCTGTCAAAAGAATTTTCTTTAGAACGACAAGAAAATATAAATAATTATTAAAAATATTGATTCTTTGTTATTATATTGATTACTTAGATTGAAAACAGCTGAATAAATCTATCAAAAGAACTTCTTTTGACTCGCTCAATTTTACCAAAGTTAGATTCAATATACGATAACTACGATAATGATAATAATAAGAAAAAATAAGATATCATTTTGTTTGATTTTCTATCCATTGCGTGCAAGAATTTATAAGATACTTGAATTAGAACCAATATTCTAACAAAGAACTAATATTTTAAAATTATTCAGTAATGAATGTCAACTTTTTAAGCTCGCTCAAGCTTAACTGCAACTGTTCCTGCCCCCAACCACGTGGTATGTAAAAATTAGTTACCATGGAAATCTGTCGATTTTTGACACTTGTAAATAAGAGGATGACACACCTCTCTAACCACGCATTTATTATTCTCTGCGAAAAAACATTCTCATTCTCAGTGTAGGCTGATTGTGAAAGTGCAAGGATGTCTACAGCACTTGTATCTGCCTTTTATGATGTCAACGAAGTGCTGTACAAGGTTCGTGCTTTCAAGACTAATAGTATTGTTTTGATCGAGACAAATAATGTAACTTTTTAATTCATTTCAACAAAATCTTTTATGAATCTATTAATAACACGATCACTAAATTTCTTTACGAAGCAAAACTCACGTAAACATGTTAATGACTTTTTTTACCATAGAACAACAAGAATCTAATCAACACATCATCATCACGACCAACCGCCAATCTGATCACGCTCACAGTAACCTTTCCGGTCAAAAATGGCAGAGAACGTTCGCTGAGTTTGATCACGGGTTTAAGTCGTTATAAAACTGAACTTTGTCGACTCTTTGAGAAAAATGGTACGTGTAAATATGGAGACAAATGCCAGTTTGCTCATGGTTATCATGAATTAAGGCAGCTTCCTCGTCATCCAAAGTACAAGACGGAACTCTGCCGTACATTTCACACGGTTGGATTCTGTCCTTATGGGCTAAGATGCGATTTTATTCACAACGCAGAAGAAAAACGCCCCTCGCATAACTCTACCGGCAATCGAATTTCAATTTCTTCTCCACCACCTTTATCACCACTGTTAAATGACCCGCCTTCGCCACTGCCAACATTTTGGACTCCGCCATCGCCGTCTCTACTCTCTTACTCTCCTGTCATTCTGGAGCGGCAGGAAAAAAATTGGTTGTTCAATTGAAAACAACTGAAAAACTATTCAAACCTTCCATTAAGATTAACAGAAAAATATAAATAAGAACAATATTGGTTGTTATTTTTTAAAAACAGCTGAAAACAGTCTAAGATTCTTTTGATTAATCTTTTAAATACTATTCACCTAAATATTAATATAGGCGAAGAGAGAAAAAGAAGGAGGGAAAGTTTCTTCCCCTTCGCTTTAGTTTTTATAATATAGATTTCGTTTTTCTTTCATATGTTGTTATAACTTATAAAATGATAGGAATTAATAAAAAAATCATTTATAAATTTGTGCTGTGTTTTGCTAATATAAACATGTTTTATTAGGTTAGATTAATGAAAAGAGTTCTTTTTCTATATAGATACATTGTTCTGGTATAATACCATCATCAGTTCGTTTAAACTATCTTGCAAAATTATTTCCATTTTCGTATGGTATGTGGTAATGGTTTGTTCTAGAATTAGTGATTCGTTAATCAATTCATTCATCGATCCTTCCATTAGTAAACATGCACGAATATATGTCAAAAGATCTGACAATTTTTCCTCAACATCTGGTTGATGAACATGTTGTAATTTTTCTTGTAATTTAGGTCCACTGTTTAAAATCGTCTGATATGTAATATTCTTTGCATCAATCTCCAGAAGTTCTTCTAATAACGACGACATGATGATTGATAATTTTTTACTTGAAACGAGTAACAACGTATTCTCTCTCTATTTATATTACTAATGGATTTCCTGTAATATAAGACAATAGCGTACGTGCACGGAATTTGATCTTTTGAATCAGGATATAATATTTAAATAACAAAAGTTTTAATTCTTCTTTAGTAAAAATATACTAAATGTTACAATTACAGTTAATATTAGTAATATTGAAAAGTTAAAATTAAAAAAAATATTTTTCTGTTTTTGAAAATTTATCCAACCATTATTTTTTTTAATCCATTCATTAATATGAAGATTTTTGGCTATTTGAGCTACAATTTGAATAATTTTATTCTTTTGAAGAGGTATATTTTTATTTTTTATAAGAGCAAAACAAAAATGTAATATAATACTTATTCGTCCCATGTTAATAGAATCTCTCAATATTTCTTGAACTAAGAAAGATAATTCTAATTCTGGATTATAAGCGTTTTGTATAAGTTTTATTGCTTCGTCTTGTATCCGTAGCACTGATTCATGTTTTGATAATTTTTTCCTATCCAAATGTAAGGTTCTAAGAATTAATTTCATTTCTTCTTTCGTATTTTCTTTTTCTTCTTCATCATTCAGATAAGAACTAAGAACATCTTCAAATTCAATAAATGTATATTTCGAACTGTTGAACATATTTGGTGGATAAACAAATTACACGTTAGCACTTTCGATATTAAAAGTTTTTGTGTGAAGGTTTTTTATAGTTTCTTCGAGTTCGTGATTGTATTTTTCACGTTCCGTATGAATTTTTGTCATTAATTGCTTGATTGAAAATGTTGTAAGTTTAATGTTTGCTTCCGGATCATTTTGCACCCTTGTGTTTATATATTGGGAGTTTATTCTTTGATTATTCAGTATGAGATCTTGAAACAGTCTCCAGAAAATCTTTGTTTGCTCTACTGAAAAAATTTTACTTCCACTTTGAGAAAGTTTAGAAATAATTTGCGGTTCAGCCAACTGTCTTAATTTTGCTTTAATATTTTCTTCTATTTTCTCTTGAATAAATTCTTGAACTTTTTGAAGGACATTCTGTGCATTGAGATGTTTTAAAGTTACGTGATTTAGTAAAGTGGTTTCCACTGTCGATAAATCGATGTATTTATTTTGAATGGCAGTTGCAAAAGCTAGTTTTAAATTTAGAATGTCTTCATGGGTCCAAGAAGAAGTAGTATTTGAAACCTCTCCTTGATCCTGTAAAAATAAAGTGCCATCTTCATTTTCACCTTCTTCATTTTCTCTTAATGAATCAGTTGTTTCGATCGTATCATTTGTTGAATCTGATTTTCTTCTTTTATACATAATTTCTTGCACGGCTCGAGATGTCATTGCAGCATTCTCTGATTTTTCATAAATACGATAAAAATTTTCAGCAGTTTTTGTTTTATGATTCATAAGATCGGCCAAATTGTCTTTGAGATAGGGATAGTTACTATGCACTTGAGAAACTACTGCTTTTCTAAACGATGTTGCATTAACTTTGATATTTGAAAAGGATTTCTGTATAGCCTTTTGCCAAAATGAATCTAATTGTGTAGTAATCATAGAAGAAGTCATAGCATTTCCAGTAAAAGTAATAAATACAGGATCTTCATTACTTGTTCCCACACCCGGTATATTATTACGCATAGTATTTATAAAATATTGTAACCATTCATACACTTTAGAACTAAGTACAAGATTAACAGGTCCAGATGAAGCTAAAGTTTTATGATTTAGAATAGTTACTATCATTTGATCTTGATTTTTTTTTGCTTTTTTTAATTGCTCTAGAGTCATATTAGCTATCGATCCAGGTCGGCATGCATTTTCAATGATGATTCGTGTTATGATATGATCTCTAGCTAAAATAAATTGTTTTTGACTAGGCATTATTGTAGGATTGTTTTTCACATGTTCATTCAAAGCTGAAATAGCTTCTTTTACTGTTTGCGATTGATCAAATTTTTCTATATCATCTGGAGTAATAAGATGTTCTATATCTTCTACTCGTTTTTCCCAAGTTCTTTCCCGAAGGGGTATTTTTAAAGCGTTAAACCATTCATGTATTTGTTCTTGAATGACCTTAATTTGTTCTGCAGTTATCTCAAAATCTAATGTACTAGGATCTTTTGTTAATATGAATCTCAAAAATATACGTAGACTACATAATGTAGCCTTGATTGAACCAGGTTTTAATACTTTACTTGATTCAATCAACCATCGTTCGCGTAAAGCCACTTTATCAAATAAAACAGAAACTTTATGTTCAGCGGGATCTACTAAACGTATAATTTTAGCTATTGTAGAAGCATACATTTTGCTTAAATTAATCTCTCGAACTCCTCCGTCAAGAGTAACTAGCCATTGAATAAAAGCCTCTAAAACATGTTTTGTTTGTGGATTTTTGATAGCATGTAATGATGATTTTTTTCTCATTGTTTTTCTTTTGTCTCTTCCTTCTTCTTCCTCTTCTATATCTTCTTCTTCTTCATCTTCTTCATCTGTATCTTCTTGTATTATATAGCTTTCATTTTCATCATCATCATCATTATCAATCGTATTCAAATTCTTATGTTCGTTTTCCATATTTATATCTTCTTCATTTCCATTTTCTTTTTCTATATTTCCTTTTTCCATTATAGCATTCTCGTTGACATCATCATCATCATCTAATTCTTCTTCTCTTCTAAATGATGGAATAACCAATGAACTATCGCTTTCGTTATTACTGCTGAGATTAAGATAATGTTTCCTTTTTTTCTTTTTACCATAAGTCGTATTAATTTCTGAATCATCACTTGTTTCAGTTAACGAAGAAGATGAATCAAATGAACTATCAATTTCGTTATCACTAATATTAAGAAGATCGTGGGTTTTCTTTTTCGGATTTATTTGAAAATCATCCTCTTGACTACTAGTTTCTGAATCATCACTCATATCAAATACAAAATCAAATGAAGAGGGTTCTACATTTTCTTCTTCAAGTTCAATAAATGTTTGATCTTTCAGTTCTTTCAAGTATTTCCGATATAAGGGATCTTTCGTAGATAATTTATGTTTTCCAGGTCCCAAGTGATGATGAATTTTTTCTACAACTGATAAACAACCTTTAACAGGACATACATGGCGCTTATATATTCTCTTTTTTTTACTCGTTGGTAAAGTATGGTCTTCTTCTTTTTCCAAAACAGGATTCGCTAATAAAGACTCGATATCGTCTTTATCTTTTTTATGTATCTTTTGTAAATGGTTGCGTATGTTTACAAAAGATTTGAAACAGTCTTCTACTGGACAAAGAGTTTTTTTAGCTCGATGTCGTAAATTAAAAAGCTGCAACACATTTTTAGCCTTTAAAGGAGACCAATTGTGTATTTCTATTAAATGACGAGGCAAATGTATAAGCTTTTTATTACATACAGGGCAAATATGTGTTTGGCGTTGATATTTCTCATTCTCAGCCATTTTTGTAAAATAGAACTATTTTTCAGTTTATAAATACAAAAAATTAAAAGGCGAAGGGAAGAAGAGGAGGAATATCAGAACTATCTTTCAATTTAAAATAAAAGAATAAATCTCTCAACTGAATAATATCACGTACTTTAATAATTTGAATTAAATTCAAAAGGAGATTCTATTAAAGAAAATCATTTTTATATAAAAGTTCTAATAGAGAAGAATTGTTTTGTTCTCCTCTCTCTATTTCGCTATAATTTTTATATTATATCGCGTTCGTGGGTTTTTTTGGTAGAATCATGATTTCAAACCAAAATATACAAGAAAGTTTTAAGGATAACAATAATACTGATCAAAGTAATGAAAAATATAAATTCTCTTTTGTGAAAGATTTAATTGATTTCGAAGCAAAAGAGAATACTTTTTGGCGAAAAGGAAAAGTGGTTTCCGTACGAGATATGCTTGAAGAAATTGTTGAAATGCAAAAAGAATGGCGATGCAGTTGAATTCAAGTTGATAACGTAGTTAAAAAAGTGAACGAGATTTTTTTAATTCGATTTATCCTTTGTGTTAATTACGGTGAAGATCATGGATTAAAAACATATGAAAAAATCGAACATTGTTTAAAAAATGTAAATCAGTTGATTGATTTAAAATTAGGAAATTTTATTTCTATTCAAGAGAGAGAAACGTTTAATCTTTATTCTGCATATCAATATTTTATTGATATAGTACGAAAGAGTAATGATAAAGAAGAAGAAATAAAAGGTTTATTAGAATGCTCAATATTACAGGAAGCACATAAACGTATTTTAAAAGGTTTAAAATTACCGTTTGGAGTCACTTTACCGGGAAAGTTTAGTAATAAAAGGCGTTATACATATTTTCATGGTGAACGATATGAATATCCACATCCAGAAGATATGCATTATGCGTTAGCGACTTTATTGGATCGTTATAATTCACTCTTTACTTTTGTAAAAAATGAACCAGATGAAATAGTAAAGGTGTATAATTTATTGAAGACGTGTGCTGTATTAGTATTTGAATTTTTAGATCTACATCCTTTTGGTGATGGTAACGGAAGACTTGCTCAGTTGCTTTTTAATTACTGTATATCTATCTTTACGCCATTTCCGGTACCAATTTATAACATTTGGGACGAGTTGAGGAAAGAAGATTATGTACAGATTTTGGTTGATATCAGAAAATCGAAAACGCGCAATCCAGATACACTTGCTACAATGATGATTGAATGTTATTGGGCTACATGGAAAAGTTATTTACAAACGTTACAGAATTATAAACTATAAGAAAAAATACCAAAATGATTGAATTAAATAGAATAATGTACGTGATTATAGCTATATAATTATGTTTTATCATAAAAAGGTTTATTATCTCCTATTCAATAATAAATAGAATATGAATTCGATTTTAAAATCTCCTGAAGTCAGATTTTTTGAGTTTGATAGTCGTCACAAAAAAAAGAAAATCTATGAAAAATATTATGTTAGAAGAAGTCATAGAATTATTAATAAAAAGAATCCTTTACGAGTCTATAAAAAGATGGGATCTTATCAGAAAGTTAACAAAATTTATCCATATAAACTCTACGTGTTTTGTGAAAAAACTAGCTGCAACATGCGATGTATATTAATGAACAAATTACTAAAAAGAATTTTTGCCTTTAAAAAAAAACAAGATCCAGATGATTTTTTTTACCTGTTTACTAATGTGTGTGATAGAAAAGATAACGAATCTTTAATTAAGGAAATGTTGTATGAAATATCTAAAGTTATTCAAAAAGACGATTCTTTTTTTATATTTTAATAATAATTATTATACATGATTAAAATAAAGTTTATTTTCCCAAGGAACGAAATTATGAATAAAGTCTTTAATTTTAAACGAAAAGTTTGAATCTGTTTCTTGTATTTTTAAATCATGTGCTATTTGCT
This sequence comes from Zoanthus gigantus, assembly GCA_025331005.2. NCBI lineage: Eukaryota > Metazoa > Cnidaria > Anthozoa > Zoantharia > Zoanthidae > Zoanthus > Zoanthus gigantus. The sequence continues at coordinate 9,757 of JAOBBB020374546.1, forward strand.
TAAGTGCACTATTTCGGACCATGGTACCTTGAATTAACTGAGTTGTTATTTTTCCCCTTTCGTATTTTTTTTTCTTTTGTCGATGATTTGATATAAAATATTTTACATTATTTAAACGAATACCAAGTGAATCTGCTATTCGTTGTTGTTCGTATTGTGGTATTGAGATTCCTTCTTTTTCATAGGTATCTATAAAATTTCTTAATATTTGTTTTGTGGATTCTGTGTAGCGGATACGAGATTTTTTTTTTTTTTTAAAAGTCGTGTTACCGTAAATAATATCCTTTGGAGTAACTTTAAAGTACTTGCAGATTTGGCGTTGATATTTTTCCATGATATCTTGTCTAAGATTTAAATGCTCGAATCTTGAGAGTTGTACTTGTGGAATATTAATTACATTAGCAATATCTTGTTGAGACATTGGTCGTATTTTAATCCATTGCTCTACAAACAGTTTCATTTCAGAAGAAGAAAGCTGTTGTGGTTTATTTTCATTCATTATATTAATCAATTTACGATAATTATTAAATGGAATCTCTAATAACTTGTCTATCGCTAATATTTTCAATTACTGTATAGTAAAGATTTGAAAGATTAGTTTCGAAAAACATATTTTCGTTTGTGTTTAAAAAACGTGAACGGAGAAAACGAAGAATCATTTGTATAACATATATATTTACCAAGCATCTCTCGCGTACAGCATATGACATAGTGGTTTCGTCATATGATGGTGCTATTCTTATATATTCCAAATTTTTCCAAAGATTGAGAAATGTATAAAAATGTCGTATTTCATCTTGATCAAATTCTCTTTTAATCAATGAATCTTTTTTTTGTAGAATTGGTAAATAACAGTTATCACTAAAGACTTTATTCTCTCTCCAGTTTCCATGTGTCCAAAAATGATATACTTTAGAATCAAAATCCACTGAATCATCAAATTTGCTTTCTAGAACATTAATGTCTCTATTACAGTTGCGTAATAATGTATTAGTCAATTTATCCATAATTTGATAACACAGAGTATCGCTTACTCGACTATTTTTAGTTTTTGTAAAATCTATGTTAAAATTAATAAAAGCACCTTCCATGATGGCGTCAAGTAAATTTCCTTCACCTTCTAGTATTGTTCTAGTATAGAGAAGCATTTTATCACTTGAATCGATATCGCTTTCATTTTTTCTTAAAAAATAATCTTCAAAATTTGTTGCTTCTCTTTGTTTCATTTCATTGTTTTTAATACAAAATATAGTATCTGAGAGATAAAAATGTAATGAATCATCTTTAATTGGTCTACCTTTCAGTACCATTAAAGTTAAATCATTTTTATGTTTTTGTAAATAGTCTCGAGCTCTCAAAATAAAATACATATTGGAATTCGCAGCTTTCCAGTTACTAAAAAACTCGATAATTTTAGTTTCTGTTATATTTTCAGTTAAAAATATTGTTTGTTCTATTTCTCCTTCATCATCACTTTCTTCATCATTAGTTTCGTCATCATCATCATCATTGTCAATTTTTTCTTCTTTAAATTTTTTTATTTGTAGTAATTCAGATTGGGAAATTTGAGAAGGCGAAAGGGGAGGTGATTCTGATAAATCCAGATAATGAATTTGTGGTGGACGTTTGAGTTCATTGGTACCCGTAATGGTGAATTCATAAAATGTTTTAACCGTATTAGATGAACCGTTCAAAAACTCTTCACGGAGAGAAGCTAAAAGCTTTAAAAGATTTTCCCGGGTTGTATTATATTGAGAAAATAACGCAGAACTTAGTTCATTAGATATTAACCAAATAGTGTTCGAATCGGTATCATGAATTATATTAGGTATAACAGAAATTTTGTTTATATTTAAAAGTTTTACCGATATTCCTTTAGCAAACATTGAATTACACCATTTTATAATAGTGAGAATCTTATCTTCTGAAAGCCCATTTACACAACACGAATTAGAAGTTGCCATTTTTTTAGAGTAATAAATAAAATACAATTTTTATTAAATGATACTGATACCGTTAATAATAAAATTATAGACGTCTATGACTGCTGAAATGTCGCTACACAATATGTTTTAAGAATTTTAACTCGTGCTAGTGATCACGTCTAAATCACATAACAAAATCAAAGTTCGTTACGAAATTTCGAACCATCCGACGATTTATGAATTGCATTCGTTTAAAACGATAACATAATTGGGTTGAGCCTCTTTGAGACTTTACTAAGTGAATATTTTTTACTTCAAACATATTTTCCTTAATATATTCAAACAATATATTTATAAGAAGAGAGTTCATAACAAAAATGTCAGGGTACGAATTATGTCATTCAGATAGTCAAACAATTCTTAAAAAATATTTTTGTCTATCTTGTTTAAAGCTACTAAAAGATCCTTTGCAAGTATCATGTGGTCATTGCTATTGTAAAGCATGTTTTAATAGTTATTTTGAAAATGGAATAAATTTTTTTGAATGTAAATCTTGCAATGAAAAAGTAACAAAGAATAATTCTTTTCTTGATAATTTTATCAAAAGAGAAATTCTTTCTTTACAAGTTCATTGTTATAACAAAGAGGAAGGATGTAATTGGAAAGGAGAAGTAAAAAATCTTGAAACTCACAATTCAGAATGTAACTATCTTAAAGTTCCTTGCTCACAAGTTGGATGTGAAGTTAAGGTGAAAAAATTTCTTCTTACTGAACATGAATCACAATGTTACTACCGTATAGTAAATTGCGATTTTTGTAAATATGAAATAATTTTAAATAACTTGGAAACTCATCATAACAATGATTGTACTTCGTTTCCTATACAATGCATTAAATGTGATACTTTTATTCAGAGACAAAAATTAAAAGAACATCAAAATCCATCTTTTGGATATTGTACAGGTATAGATGGAAAATGTCCGTTTATAAAAGTTGGTTGTTCGAAATTCGAAGTAATGCACGTTACTGAAAAAAAAACCCACATGGAAGATTCAGTGGTATCTCATCTTACTCAATTATTACAAATAGTACATAATGAAATTGTTAAACTTCAAACAATCAATGAAGATAAAAAAGTAAAAGAAACATTTGAACCTTCCTCTTCATCCTTAACACGAACTGAAATTACAAAAAAAGTTGAAACTATCGAAAATAAAATAATGTGTCATGGCGTAAATATTGAAAATGTAATTAAAGAAAATAAACATCTTCAACGTAGATTAGAGATATCAGAAGAAAAAGTTTCAAGATTACAACAACAATTAGAAGTTCAAAAGATTTTATGTAATGGAAATGATATCGCTATTTCTAGAATGAGAAATAATCTAATGGAACAAGAATTTGCTTATTATAATGGAGTTTTACTATGGAAAATAACTGATTTTGCACAAAAGAGATATAATGCTATAGATGGATGTATTACATCATATAGTCAGAATTTTTATACGAGCCAACATGGATATAAGATGTGTGCAATATTCTATCCTAATGGTGATGGGATCGGAAAAGCCACACACATTTCTTTATTTTTTGCTATCATGAAAGGAAATTTTGATGCATTACTTTCTTGGCCATTCAAACAAAAAGTTACATTAATGATTTTGGATCAAGATAATAAAGAACACGTTATAGATACATTTAAACCAGATCAAAACGATTTTCCATTTCAAAGACCTACTAGGAATATGAATATACCAACAGGATGTCCTTTATTGTTATCGATAAATGACTTATATTCACACGCTTATGTTCGCGATAATACTATGTTTGTAAAAATTATTGTAGACACTAATTATAATATTTTTTAATTATTACTCTTTAAAACAATAATCTATCACATGATATTTGTATTCTTTCTTCTTTCTTGTCGTTAAAAATTTTTTCTCAATTGAAATTATATTGTAATATTTATTATAATCAATCTTATATTCTCTTTATTCTTTTATACGTAGATAAAGATATTTCAAATTATCTAAGAGATTTAAAGATGTTTTTCTATTAAAATGATGTTCTTTTATTACATCGAGTATTCTTAGTATAATTAAAGTGTTTAAATGACATCTTTCAATTTCTTCTGTTGTCATTTTTCGAAATGTTTCCTTAGATTTTTTTGACAGTACAAGATTGATTAATTCTAAGTTTCTTAATAAGATGAGGAATGTTTGAAAAACTTTTAATGTTTCTGTTTCAGTTTCAGTTTCATTCATCTCCATATTTTCTGTCAATGTTGTAATATGCATATCTGTTGCATTATTAAAATCAGTATCATATTCGTCACGAAATGTTTTAAAAGGATCTCTTGTTATTTCACCCATTTTCCAACAATTATTTGAATCTTTTTCCGAATGATACATATCTTTAGTGAAAGTTAAATTTCGTTCATAGCTGAGATATTTTATATAAATATCTTCAAAGAAATCACCAAGAGCTTGAGAATATAAATTTTCATTTATACGATTATATTTTTTCTCAAATGGTTTGAGATGCAACCAATCAGATAAATTGCCTTTTAATTGAAATGTATGTGAGGTTTCATCATCATCATCTTCGTTTGTGGTTTCATTTTCAAATTCATCCCATAAATCTAATCTATTTAATATTATTCTTGAATATGCAAGTGTTTCATCTAGAGTATTTTTAGGATTAATAGTTTTGTCATTTTTAAAAAAATATTTTTCAAATTCTGTGGGATTTACGAAATCAGGATAGTTTTCAATTAAAAATTCTACTTTTGACATACGAATACGAGGGGAAAAAAAAGAATCGTCTATTTTCTCTGCTGATAGTGTCATTGAATGAATTAAAAGCTTTGGGTTTTTAAAACAATTCCAAGCTTCTTGAAAAAATTTTATTTCCTTCTGTTTTATAGTATCATTATAATTTGCTTGATTCAAAAGAGCAATCTGTTCTTTAATATCTTCCTCTGTTGTAGTTCCTTCTGTAAAAGTAAAACCTTTCCAAAGTATTAATTGGAATGATTCCAAATTAGGATCACTTATAATTTCTTCTGCTTTCTCAGATTGGTTTAAATTTTGTAATGGCAAATCAGAACCACTTATGATTTCTTCTTTTTTCTTAGACTGGTTTACATCTTGTGATGGCAAATCAGAACCACTTATGATTTCTTCTTGCAATGGTAAATCAATAACAACAGAAGCTCGTTGACATTTTTGACATATAGAAGATATTTCATTCATTTTGTCGCTTTTTTTATTACATGCACAACAAAAATATATTTCATTTGAATCACTTATATACTCTGCTTCTTCTTCAGATTTTCTTCTTTTTTCTGGAATTTCTTTTCTATTAGAAATTATGCGTTTTTTACCCAATTGTAAGTTTTTGTTAAAATGTTTCCGAGTTTCTTCGATTCGTTGTAATTGTTGATGACTGGAAGAGGCTGTTATTCTTGCTGTAGATGATGTGGACGGTCTTGTTTTAATAAAAGATTTTTTTTGACCAGAGATAAAGGGAAAAGAATTTGAATTAAGTGTATTTGTAGTTTTAGGTTTTGTAATAAATTCATGAAAACTAGTAATTTCAATGATTTTATCATTGATTTCATAAAATTTCCTTTTATATTTTTTGTTCTTAAAATCGGTACGGATGGATTCTAAAATCTCAAATCGTTGTTTTTGAGTTATATTATTAGCAAGTAATTCAGATGCTAATTCCGGCGAAACAATCCAGGCTTGAAATCCACTAGGATGTATAATGGATACCGTAACATCATGAATCGTTTCTACATTAACAAGTTTTATCGATGTTGTTACATGGAATAATGTATTACAATACTTTTGTATCTTATCCATGTCTGAAAAAAAGAGTTGATCAATGTGTTTAAATTACAAAAAACACGTACCTTTATAAAGTATAATTTTTGAATACTTTAATAAATAATCACACTTGAATATGTTACATTTTTTCACTTTATTAAATCATATCGTCTAATTGAGATATAATTAAATTAACTGTTCTTTTCATTTTTTTAAAAAAATGCTTTTCTTTATTACGTGTTCGTTTACGTTTCTTTTTTTTTACTAAAACAATTTCTTCTTCTGTGGTTATTTCTTGAAGATTTTCTTTTTGATGAATTGTATATTCTAAAGAAGTAAAAGAATTGTCTATATTACTTTCTAAGATCGTATCTGTCAGAATATTGGTTGATTGATTATCTTTTTCATTTAATGACGACGACATAGACTTGTCAACATTTATTGATGTTGTAGAACTTGTTTTATTGGTTTGTTGATCATTATTGAGTAAAAATTTATACTCATCGTCTTGTAGAAATTTGAACAAAGCTTCTAAAGCTGGTTCTGTTTCTAAAAAATCATTAATACAATTATTTTCTTTTTCCAAGTTATTATTATTTTCTAATATCGTATCTATCGGAACATTGGTTTGTTGATTATCTTCATTTAAAGGTGACATAGACTTGTCAACATTTATTGGTGTTGTAGAACTTGTTTCTAATATCGTATCTATCGGAACATTGGTTTGTTGATTATCTTCATTTAAAGGTGACATAGACTTGTCAGCATTTATTGATGTTGTAGAACTTGTTTCTAATATCGTATTTATCGGAATATTGGTTTGTTGATTATCTTCATTTAAAAGTGACATAGACTTGTCAGCATTTATTGGTGTTGTAGAACTTGTTTTATTGGTTTGTTGATCATTACTGAGTAAAAAATTATACTCATCGTCTTGTAGAGATTTGAACAAAGCTTCTAAAGCTGGTTCTGTTTCTAATATCGTATCTATCGGAACATTGAATTGTTGATTATCTTCATTTAAAGACGATATAGACTTATCAGAATTTATTGTTGTTGTAGAATTTGTATTATTGAGTTGTTGATCGTTATTATTAAACAAATAATTATCGTTATCATTTTCTAAAAATTGTAAAAAAGATTCTAAAATTGGTTCTGTTTCTACGTAATTATTATTAGTTTCTATTGATGTTTGATTGTTAGTTTGTTGCAAATTATTTTCTGTTTCCACATAACTGTTAGTTTCTATTGACGTATATGTTTGATAGCTAGTTTGTTGTAAATTATTTTCTGTTTCCACATAATTGCTAGTTTCTATTGACGAGGTATATTGATAATTATTTAAAGTATCATAAATACTTTTATAATTTTTTAAATAGTTCATTAATATCTCCACTAATGTTGCAAAGTCTGTTTCTTCACTTCTTTTCTTTCCTTCAATCTCTTGTAGGATTTTTACAGCTTCATTACGCACTTCAGTGTGTCGAACTAAATTTCGTTCTTCATTTTCAATATAAGAAGCAGTATAGTAAACCTTTTTCCATTCTAAAGCGTGATCAATGAGTCTTGTAATCAAAAAATCTGTCCCTTTTTTTTCTGAAATATTTTCTACATCTTCTAAGGTTGTTTTTAATTTTTCTTTGATGTAGCTTCTTTGTCTTCTTGCTTGGAGTGCTTTCTCTCGCTTTTTTTTTTGAGAATCATTGTAGACCATAGCGATAAAGAAACAAGAAAAGAGAAATACTCAATATTCGACAGATCGACATTACAGAGAAGACAATGAAAGAAACGCTACACGTACTCTTTATATATATTTGAAACAATGATCACATGACTTTATTCTTAATGATATAAATAGAATATTATATAATTCATGAATATTAATCAATAAAGAAAAGAAGAGGAGGGAATGAGAAAAACAAAGGAAAAAATGAATTCAACGTTTCATATGAAGAACAAATCCCCTCCCTTCCTTTTTCGCTATAATTTTCATTTTAAATTAAACATTAAACATCCACTTCTCTTTTTATTTTTTTATTTTTAGTTTTTTTTGTAAACTGTGTATAATTTTTTATAATAACAATAAGACTAATATTGCATTTCGAAACAATTCGAATTATTTTCAATGCCATGGGTTTACTCCAACCTGAAAACATAACTTTTCTGATGACATATATTAAGTTTTAGTTTTTGAGTGTAATTTAAAGCATACAATTCATCGTTTATAAAACATAACACAAAAATATATGGAAATATTTTATTGCCTTCACGCTTTTTATCTTCATTGAACATCGGTTGAGGAAATCGTTGCCCATATCGGTCAAAAGCATCTAATCTATATTCTCCATCATCAACTTTCAGAAGAGCATAAAGGTTCCGATTATGAACACAAGTCTGCTCTACCTTTCCTTTTACAATGTCATTTCTTTTAATATCAAAGATAAATCCTCCATCTCCCTCGGGTTTCCATAATTTGAAATTAACGTTCTCTGACAACCACACATAATTTTCATGCACTGTCAACGTATCAAAAGTATTTTCATCAAAGGAAAACATTTTTTTTAAGCGATCATATTTAAGATCCCACCACAATATGCGACAACCAGTATCATCTTCTTTTCGTTGTTTTTTTCCTGCACCCTGACACAATATCAGCACATCTTCACCATAGAATTTAGCATCTAAAAGAATAGGATCGTAACATCTTTTCAATGTACAGAGTTTATTACCCTCTTTTAAAACCAAAAACTCATCACAGATATAACTATGAGCTACAATACTAGACAAACTAACTACTTTCTCTATCGGAGATGAGATATTCTGTCCTTGCTCCATTTAATGATATTCTTCTCTTATAACAACAATCTTGACTCTCTCTCAATATCAAGACTATATATATATATAAAACCAAATACGTACTGAAACCATATCATGGTCATCATCATCACGAGCGCGTATCAATAAAATAACAACACCACGATCTTCAAAAAAACCAGCATCGTTAAAACCATGGCGGCCGATTTATGTCAATATACTATATGTAATAAAAAATCTCAGAAAGAATATTTC
>JAOBBB020374653.1:0-18582 GCA_025331005.2 Zoanthus gigantus
AGGGAACCAAGGCGTCGCCAACTCCCAGCGCGCTACGTGAGCTATATTTTCGGTATGTCAGATACCATCCGTTTTTTTCTCTGAGAAGCCTTCAATTTGAGTAATTTGAGGAGCAATCTCCTCGTTTTAAACGGTTTGAAAAATTGTATTTTGCAATTTGGCAACATTATATTTTTATGTGATTCATAAATCTAAAAAATACTTTGTAATTATTTTTAGACCTAAATTATCTGCTGAGGGACTGGAAAAAAGCATTTTCATTGGCTTATCCTTCCGTTTCCGCTTGCGCTTCCGTCATTACTGGTTCACACTTGGAAATTTGCGACGGAAGCTCGACAGAAGCAGAAGACGCGACGGAAGAAAAAGGAACCATCCGTTCCTTCCATCTCTGCTTCCGTAGAGCTTCCACTTGTGCTACCGTCTCCGTTTTCATGATTCTAGTACGTAAGGCTTCTTCCATCTCCGCTTCTGCTTCCATCGCTAATGTGAACCAAGCTTTTAAATGGATTAGCTATTTCCTGTAATTATGTCATAAATCTGTCAAAAGCTGTCTCTTTATAATACAAACGGCAAAGTTCATAGAAATAAACTCACTGTGCGTTGAGACTAAGAGGTATAAGTTATATTTATTTAGTTCATGATAATGGGGCATTTTCCTAAATCAGGTATTATTTGTATTTTCGCATAATGTTTTCGTGCATGCAATCACAACGATTAGCAACCATTTGTATTTACGTGAGCTATTTTAGTTACACTATTTTGATATTATTGCACTTGTACTTCCAAGATTATTCATAGTTTCTATTCTATGCACTTTCCAGTATTTGTTATGTAACTAAAGAAGGAAGTAAACATCAAAGTCAAAGTCAAAGCGCGTGGCGAAGCTTGTACTAAGTGTTTTAGAACTAATCACTAATTTTATTCGAAGTTATAAAGATTGGTTTTTAAAGACGTGATTATTTCCTAAAGTTTTGATACTAGTCAGTGCTAAACTATCAGTTTTTTTTAAAAAAAAAGATCAGATATTTGAATTATTAAAGTTTAGTTTTAGATATTAACCTGCTTAAACTGGAATCATTGAAATGAGCACAGTAATCATTGAAATATGTTCTCTTAGTGTTAAACAGGTTTATATTTGTTCGCCTTTATATAACTGTGAAGCAACCTACTGTATATGTGAATACAACTAGTAAAATAGATTACATGATGCTGAGGTTAAACTATTTACGATTGCAACATTCATTTAGGTGTTGGGAACATTTCTCTGTCCGCCCATATCGTGATGAAAAACATTTCTCTTTGTTATATAGCTAGTGCGTTTTCGACTCGAATGCGCGCTCTCACTGGCTAAATCGAGGTTACGTAGATGAGACATGAAACAATTGTTTCCCTCGTAAGCAGTCATTAAGTGTATAATGTTAAATGTTTTAGTATCTTCAACTAATTGAAACTTCAATAAGTCAATGTTTATCACCAAACGGTCTACGAAGCACAAAATGTAAAACAATTTTTAGTGTAACCACTTTACTCTTCATGGTGATTACAAAAGACTGGTGCTTGTTAAGATTGAAAAACAAACCGCCGAGCATTTCCGCGGTGTGATGATTCTTTAAAGATGATGACTAAGTTCATATCGGTGATAGTTTATCAGCGAGGAGGTACTTCTGATTACGTGATTATAAATGCATAAATATAAATGATGATCCACATATATGGTGGTTAAAGACTTCGCTGAATCAGCAATGGTACCACGACAATTTAAACTTATGTCATAAGTCTTTTGCTATCTGTATTTGTTCTTAGCAATTCTACTCTCTAAATTCTGCCATTATCTATTTCTTAAATCAGTATGTAATTATTATTTTGTCACAGGATATCTGTATTTAACTATTCTTAGATCATTTTGAAATGATGGTGGTAGATGCTGGCGAAACATGTCTATGTACCACAAAATACACCTTGAAGTGGTCGCCATTGCTATAAAAATGTTTGTTGTGCAGTTAAATTTGTTACAGATTTGTCCTGATATCAACTCCAAATACGTAAGAAACTAAACGATTGATTTTAACAGCAGCTAATGCTAGTTGTAGTTGCTTCATAAAGTACTTTTTTAAATTCAGAGGAGCCTCATATTTAGAATTCTAAATGGTTTTAAGGGATTAAATTCTGAAACGTTGTGGTAAAAGAGCACAGATCAAAAACAGATTTAGACTAAGCATATCCGGCTTAATCCTTCTTCATACACTTTCCCCAATCAAAGGAAGATTTATTACTGTTTTAATAAACAACTCTTAGACGTAAATGACAAGTGCCCCAATGTAGAAATGTAAAGTGAGATTATTCTACTAGCTGTTCATGCATGATCATATATAGCTTTAATATGATTCTTCAAAAAAATCAATCACACCAAACCTAAGAAGACAACCTTTCAAAACAATCGAAACATTGGGTGTTTTCGTTTATGATATATAAGAATTAAGTTAATCGTAGAGGGTATAAATACGAATGGATCTCTGCTATTCTTTCTTACCTAATTGCTGTGCAGTAATTCCTCTAGATTCAATGTGATTCTATATTGTCACCAGTTCCCCAGTGTTCCCATGAGTCGACTTCTAAATGTCAGCAATTAAAAAGTTCTTAAAAGTTCAATAAAATTCTTACTCGTAAAAAACTTTGGTCCAGATCTAGAACAACACATGACTGCTGGATAATAACAAAAATCAAAGTATAAAAACAAGATTAGTGAAGCAGAAATAGCGGGAATTCTGCAACGACTTGTACATTCGTTAGATGATCAGATCTCTACACTCCAGACCATACAAGAAGATCTTCTATTACGTTTAGAAGAAAATGGCAGCACCGTGAATGCAGAAATAACTGGATCCCACGACAGAAATATACTTGATGTGAAAACCATCTCAGTGCTAAGCCCTGACCCAGGGCCACATACTTTACTGGCCCAGACTCTTATATACACTACATAAGGCAACATCTTCCCCAATTAAGAGCAAGCTTGCTGCACTCATTTACAACAGGCTTGTGGGAGAATTATTGGCCGTTCAAGCGTAGGGTGAACAAGGATCCATCCCCAGAAAATTGTGAGAGCTTTTCGGTAACTGCGGTTAATGAAAAAATTTGGGATCTGCTACCGAGAGAAAGTGGGTCAGTGGACTTGGCTCAGTTCCAGGCGGTTCAAGCAACCATGTTACAAGGATCAAGCTGGATAAATCACCAGTTTGGTTGGCAGTTTGGTGAAAAGTATTTTAAGATTGTATACAAAACTTTTTAAACCCATATACTTTCATTTATACATTGGAAAGGGGTTTATGAACATGAGTCATATTGATGATAGTTTCTACTAGGGTATACAATACTTTTGAACAGAATGTTGAAATTTGTAGTTTATCCCAATAAAATGTTAATACTCACTTAGGAATTGAAGATTTGGGGGTTTTTGATTAATGGTATTATTATGGCTATTTGATCCCAGCCTCTAAGGCAGAGCATATTAAATCAGCTTGTATGAGTTTATGCCATGCCTTTTTCGTGACTATCATTGAATTACCACATTTCATAGGATTACTTGTATCAAGTTTTCCAGGTGTAAAATTTGGTAGATTCTACTTTCGTCAGTTAGTGTCAGATAAAGTGAAAACATTAAAAATTTCCAAAGGCAATTATGATGCAAAATTAGGCTAATACAGGAATCCTACACTGAAGTAAAATGGTGGATAACTGATGGAGGACATGTGTTGATATTATATGAAATCTTCACAGTTAAGCAAAATTAAATAAAAAGCAAAAATTATAAACATATACAAGTATTTACTGTTCCTGTCTTCAAAAAAATAAGGGTAAATAATGGCTACTAAACTTGCTGAAACAATGAACAAGACTGTAATAATTATTATTCATAAACTACAATTTGCAAAAATGCATATGCTTACACAAGGTGGAACAAATGCTTCATATTCAATGAAACTTACATCAACCATCAATCAAAATGAACTGAGAAATTTTACTTACCATACCGAAAAAAATCTTATCTTAATCATCATTTTATTGCTATCCATTAGCTTTTATGTATAATTAGAACAATATAACCATAGATTTTATTGTTTTCGTCTGGACGTACAAAATATTTAAATAGTCAGTTATTAAGGTTATCATCAATGCTTAATCATTATTTTATTGTCTTATATTAGTTTTTATGTATACGTAGAATATATTTATTGTATTCTTACTTAGTTAATACTTAGAAGGCGAAGAGCCACTATATAAGAATGTTCTTTTAAATAAATCATCCTCATCATTATCATATCATCCTCATTATTGTTATTATTATCATTACTACTACCACTACTACTACTACTACTACTATTATTATTATTATTATTATTATTATCACTATTACCGTTACAATCAATCGAGCAACGTAAAAATGCGAATATGGGCCCAAAATTGTCGTTCACAGCAATGGAAGAATTTCGAGACTACAGATCAGTAAAAATCGGAAATGTAGTCGAGGGTTTTCACCGCTCGTTTTCACCAAGCTTATGAGGACATTTTCTATTTAAGGGTTAGTGAGTGGTTCTCTTCCTGAATTACGAACAATTTCTAGTTCGCCAGCAAGTGCGTGTATTTGTAAACAAAACAAAAACTGAAATTCACTAACCTTTTCATTTGGAAGGCGCGATACATGGCTTAACGAACTTGAACCAAGAGTTTGAACAAATTAAATAGAATGAAATAAAAATCACAAAAAGCTGTACATGAAAAAATATTATGTAAAAATAGAACTTTTAAAAATTAACGCGAACAGGACAATTTTCAGGAGCAAATATAGCGAAGGATTGAATGAAATTTGTCAAAAGCTGAACTTAAACCGGAAACGGTTTTATTTCTTTCACAAAACTTTTATTTCTCACAACTTTGAGATAGCCAATCATATCGCTCACGTGCTTCTTAGCACCATGAAAACACAGTTGTTTACCAACTGAAACGCACGTACTATCCATATTATTTTATAAACACATGTAAAAAACATTACAATTCAACGCGCCCGTTCTTAAAAACTTTACAGTATGTATTTGCAAAAGTAAAAATACTTTGATTATTTGTACATTTTGCTTGGAAATTTAGCCGCAATACATTCCCGCTCAACGCAGCCCCTCGACGCATGGTAAAATTGACCAGTTTTCAAAGAAAACAACCTCTCATGGCATAATGCTTTCTTCTTTAAGCCAGGCTATCTATTTGTGAAGGAGAGTTGTAAGAGAACATGTAGGATACTCTATTTTGATACAGAAGAAAAATAATTTTAAAATTTTTGAAATGTTTCTAGAAGTTTTTCAAGAACTACATGCAGCAAGACACACAGTAAGTAAAAGTCATAAATGGAATGCTGCGTCGATGTTTCTTTAGAAACAGTTTTACAAGTAGTTAAATGTTTAAGTTTTACACTGTTGTGATTTGAAAAAGAATATTAAAAAACTGTTGTTTCGGACAGTAGTCCCTAGTCGGAGAGAATGCATGGATAGTAAATAAAGAGGTGTTTATATAACGATGTAAAGCAAGATGAGATAGGTATGTAAAAAATAAAAGGAAATAAAAGGATAGGGATGTGTGAGAAAAAAATTGTTAAAAAGACAAAAATGTTCCCGGAAGGAAGTTTCCGAAAACAAAAAAAATTTAAGACGTTCCTACTCAAAAATAAACTGCTTGGAATTACTTTGCAGTATGTTGTCAAACGATATCTACCTTTTTCCTCATCAAACGAACGACGTGAAGAAAACAACCCATGCATGCAAGCAATGTCAAAACGCAGTCATTTAAAAATATTCGTATAATAGAAACTATGCTGATGCAGAGTGTTAATAATTCGTATACCCTAAGAGAACAAAAAAGAAATTTGTAGCTACCAGTAAGATAAGGTTTCAAAACCAGATATTTGCTCTATTTGTAAAACTGAAAATATTCTGCCGCTCGACGCAACCCCTCGGCGCCAGGTAAAATCAACCAGTTTTGAAATAATAAAATCTCCCATGGTTTACTATTTTTTGCCGATTTTAATTCTGGTTAAACCTGAGTAGCATATATTCATTGTTAAAATATCGAGCGTGTCCGTCGAGACCTCAAAAAGTTCGGTTCGTTTTTATCTCAAAGAACAGCACAAGCACTGTGTTTTCAAAATGTCTCCTGTAACCACAGGAAGCCCAGGCTTATGTTTCGAGGTAATTTACTATAGAATTTATGTTACTCAAAAACATTAAAAACTTCTACCTTTAAATTTAATATAATCTATTGAAACTTACACAGTGTGTTGTTAAAGTCTTCCTGTAACCTCTGGTTGAGTTTCAAAGTTTCAGTCAATTTGGTTGGGTTTTGACTGCTTTAACTTATACAGAATATATGATTCTCAAAAACACTAAAAATTTCTACCTTTAAATTTGATAAAATCTCTTGAAACTTACACAGCATGTTGCTAAAGCATTCCAGTGACTTCTGGTTAAGTTTCAGCCGCTTTGGTTGGGTTTTGGTTTTAGAAGGACAATTTTTTGACTTGGACAAAAGCCTTAGGGTGGTATTGTTGTCAGGTCATTGCCCTCCCACCTCTTCCCGCAAAGTATGTTTTATTCTCGGTTTGCTGTTTACACTTTCAATCGCGGTGGAAAAAATGGCCTATTTTGGTGGTTGTGTTGTGTAACAACAAACAAGCTAATGGCTCATGAAAAGCAAAAATTTTGATTTGACGGCAATCAGAACATTGAAAAATTATTCCCCCAGCCGTGTGTACGTGCATATGTTGATTGAGAAAATATTTCAGTGTAAAAATCTTTGTGAACTGGAACCTTTCGAAGGCCATTTTGGAGCCGTCGCTTCCAACCTTTCCATT
Source organism: Zoanthus gigantus (assembly GCA_025331005.2). Classification (NCBI taxonomy): domain Eukaryota; kingdom Metazoa; phylum Cnidaria; class Anthozoa; order Zoantharia; family Zoanthidae; genus Zoanthus; species Zoanthus gigantus. Next base: position 6,896 of record JAOBBB020374653.1, read on the forward strand.
TTATATGTTGGTGAACGGAATAAGATGAAACTTAGACAGGAGGTTACAAAAATAATACTAAGACACTGTAAGTATTTTTGCGTTCTCGCTTCGCTCGATCGAACGCATACTAATCATGTCGATTTCGAGCCTATATATATATAGAAACATATAGAAAAAGCTCGATGCCATCGTATTTGAGGGTCTTTTGGAAGGAAGCTTCTCTTTTATGTTATCGCAAGCCAGTTTAAAATCGCAGAGGCCTGGGTACTGTCGGGGTAAAAGGTGACATCCCGCGAGAGACTCGTAGCTAGATCCCATCCCATTTCAAAGTCTTTTGGAAGGAAGCCTCGTTTTCATGTTATTGTTGGCCTAAAGAGCGATATCACAAGAAAAACTGTAATAATTTCGAAAACTCCAACCAGCTAGAACGCAAACTCGGCTCTCTTTTTATTTGGCTACTTTATTCAGTCAGTTCTTAACAAAATAGAAATGCCTCAAACGCACTTGCCTAATCTTTGATTACTACTAGCATTAAATTTTATTGAGATTTTAGAAAGCATTTGTTCGTGACGGGAGCCTGGACTACCTGTGGTCAATCTTGCGTTGAAAGATTAGCCACTGGCGTCTAGCAGACTGCTTGCAGACAAAATCTTTTTTCACAAGAGATTTTAGCCGTTTATAAAAGAACGACGCATACACAAATTATGAACTGAATTCGACGTTTCTACATAAGATTTAAGGCGGCCATAAAAGAATGACTTTTAAATGTCTCTCGACCCGACACGGTCCGACTTTTGCTATGTCCACCCGTGTCAGATGGTGTGTATTGGACATGAGTGGATCAGTAAAAACCCAAAACGCAGTAAAATCATTTTCATGTCATAGTTACCAAGGGCCTAACTTGCTTATACAACTGCTGTTAAAGCAAGTACATGTATTATAGCTCTGAGGCCTACCACAGGAAATGTTAATAAAATTGATAACAATTTGGCTATAAATTGTCTCTATGGAATACCTTCGCTAGAAAATTGGTTCTATTCATTCACTCTATAAAACACTATGCCATATAGGATATGACAAGCTGAAGCCACATGGTTTCCATATTTCCTTTATATGTTGATCCTGAACAACACATTTGCATTCACTGGCACCAGACCGTTCTGGTAAATAATACAAAATATCAGGTATTCCAGACACTGTAGCTTGCTGTCGTGAATGACGAATTAAACGTGTGTTCCAATGAACTTTCACACGTTCTAGTTCAGTTTCAATAACTGGTCGAAAGCAAAACCATAAACACTCCATGTGCAAGATATTGCCAAGGTCTAATATACCAGAACTTGCTATATCTTTGAAAAATTCAATCCACCAACCTGCTCTTCCTCTTTTGAAGAAAGACCACCAATTTTCTATTCTTTGGTTAGCTGGTGATGAGCCGTATTTGTGTGATTTGTCACCAGCTAGAATATCTTCCCCATGTTGGCGAAAAAAGCAATGCATTGCAGCCAGTATCACATTTTCTGACCCACAGTCAGTTCTTACAAGAACTGGGGTTCCCTGAGTTTCTTTAACACAGTCTAGAAAAAATTGCGCTGTGACTTCAGGTTTGTTATTGGATCTTGTGAGCTCGAGCCATAAAATTTTCCAGCTATAACCATCTATTCCACCATGAATGGAGCAGAAATTGCAGCCTGAAGAGACAGACGAGTCTCAGGTTTACCAGTTTTACTTTGATTATGTCATTTCAAATGAAAACCTTTGTTTATCATGAACTGCTGCGGCGGCATTTGACCTCTTTCAAAAGTTGATTGCCATTGCTTGTTCAAACAGAAATTTATAGCAGCTATAAGGAAAATGTAGTGCATCGTTGGTATATTGCAGTAGATTTATTTAGTAAGAAATTAAAATATTGCAGTTTTTATTGCATACTGTATTATTGCTGGTATTGAAAGTTGTCACCATATCCTATTCACGTATCTACTGTTGACATATTCCCTTATCATAAATATATGTGGAGCATATCACTATGGCTTTATAAGGAAAAAGTTGCAAAATGCTGGACCTACTTGCCATCAATCAAATCTACAGCAATGATGCAGAGAACAAATGATCAAAACTTTATTTTTGATTATTCTTGTATCTGTAAATAAAAATCTGTTCTCTGCATGTTAACATATTCAGCCGCATCTACTGCAAACATCAAGCTTAGCTGCTCTAAAATAATAATAGCCAGGAAATGTTGTTACGGTAACTAATTACCGGCAGAAAGATAACAACCTTGCAATTTCTAGGAAACGCAATTTATTAAACTGTACACAACGGGAGACAACTTAACTCCAGCTAACGACTACTCTTAGTATATTATCTCACTCCTATTAACTGAATACTTCCTTACTCTTAATTATCAGACCACAGGCAAACTACTGTCCTTCTCTTTGATGAAACCTCCTGAAGACTTCTTTCGCATTATCGCACTCCACGGAAACCAAGTTTACAACAGAATGTCAGAATCACACGAACGGGAAAACCCTTCACTTGTCACTAGTCACTTGACACAAAATATCACTTCGAAATCTCAAACAGGGAACGAAGTCCCGAATCACAACAACCAACTGAATAGAGAGCCGTTTATATAGCTATCTGAAGAGAGTCTAGAAGTTTCCAAAAGTAACTATTTTCAGCTATTACAATAAACTCTATTTCTAAACTTACGAGTCACGAACTCTCTTGAAACTGATGAGTCATAGTTCTAGAAAATTCTTGAAACATCACATTGCGTGACATTGATCTTCGCGAATTTTCCAGATAATTCTGATCCTTGTAACACTCCCCCTCTTGGAAAAAAAAGAGAGTTTGTAGAAATTTCTTTGATATGTTCTCCCATTCACACTCTTGAAAGACAGTCATCAATCACGTTATCCTTTCCCTTTATGTGTGTTATATCCAAGTCGTATTCTTGAAGCATCAAACTCCACCTCAGCAATCGTTGATTCTTGTCCTTTAACTTGTGAAGAAAGACAAGAGGATTATGATCACTGAAAACTTTGATCGGTAGGCTCGAAGAAGTGACATAAACTTCAAAATGCTGGAGGGCTAACACTAACGGGAAACATTCTTTCTCATTGGTGGAGTAATTTCTCAGGCTTTGACTGAACTTTTTTGAAAAGTAGCAAACAGGATGGTCTACTCCATCTTTATCTTCTGGTAAAAGTACCGCACCTTCAGCAACATCACTTGCGTCTACAACTAACTTGAACGGGGCTTTGAAATTAGGAGCTGTCAACACTGGGGCACTGTTCGGTAACACTTTCAGTTATTGAAATGCCTTTTGACACTTGTCGCACCATACAAACTTCTCTCTCTTGTTTAGTAATCGAGTCAGAGGTTCAGTGATTGTAGAGAAATTTGGGCAGAACCTCCTGTAACATCCTGCCATTCCGAGAAAACGCATTAGTTGTTTCTTATTTTCTGGTCTCGGGAATTCAGAAATAGCACTGATCTTGGCATCGACTGGTTTCACTTTCCCTTGTCCAACCACGTGCCCCAAATAAGTTACTTGAACTTGTCCAAACTCACTCTTGGCGAGATTAATAGTGAGCTTTGCTTCGGTTAATCTTTCAAAAAACTTTCGGATGATTTGCAAATGTTGTTCCCAAGTATCACTGTAGATAATAATATCATCGATGTAAGCTTCGCATCCGTGAAGGCCAGCAATAACTTTGTTGATGAGGCGCTGAAAAGTGGCTGGCGAATTTTTCATACCAAAAGGCATAACCTTGTATTGGTACAGTCCATCCGGGGTTACAAAAGCTGAAATATCTTTTGCTCGTTCAGTGAGCGGAACTTACCAAAAGCCCTTGAGTAAATCAAACTTGGTGACGTATTTTGCATTTCCCACTTTGTCAATACAGTCGTCCATGCGTTGCATGGGAAAAGTGTCTGATTTACTAACACTGTTCACTTTTCTGTTCACACATTCTGTAACTACCGTCTGGTTTCGGGACCAAAATACCAGGTGAACTCCAGCTACTGTGACTTGGCTCAATGAAATTGTTATCCAATAACAATTGTATTTCTTCTTTGAGATATCTCTGCTTGATAGGATTCAACCTGCAGGGATGCTGTTTCACAGGAGAGGCGTCGCCTACATCCGCATCGTGGTAAATCTGTTCCGTTCTCGTTGGTACATCTGAAAACAGGTGCTTGAACTCCTGGAGAAGATCACTAAGATCTTGACGCTGCATTGAAGACAGATGGGACAGCTTGGTGTCCAAATCCCGCAGAACATCAGAGTTGGAAAGCTTTGCTGTGGTCAGTGGACTTAACTTTTCATTAAGGTCTCAACCTAAAGTTTCTTCTGGCTTAGAACTGACCACATTAAGACTTACTGTGTGTATCTCTAGGCTACTGTCTCTGTCAATATATGGTTTTATCATATTAACATGACACAACTGCGTTTGCTTACGCCTATCGGGCGTTTTAAGAACGTAATTGAGATTATTTAGTTTCTCTTTAATTACATAGGGCCCAAAATACCTAGCCTGTAATGGGTTACCAGGAACTGGCAACAACACTAAAACCTTTTGACCTGGATCAAAACTACGCTCAGAAGTGTTTATATCATACCTCTCTTTCATAGATTTCTGAGACAAGTTAAGATTAGCCCTAGCTAATTCACAAGCTCTATTAAGCTTAGTTCTAAAATCTGAGACATACGGTAATAAATTAATAGAATGGCTTTCACTAGATAAGAATTTCTCTTTAAGAAGTTTAAGAGGTCCTCTCAGAGTGTGAACAAAAACAAGCTCAAATGGGCTGAAGCCCAGAGACTCCTGAACCGACTCTCGAGCAGCGAATAACAGCAAATGGATTCCTTCGTCCCAATCTCTCTCCGTCTCGAAGCAGTAGATCCTCATCATGTTCTTCAGCGTCTGATGCCATCTCTCGAGAGCCCCTTGACTTTCTGGATGATAAGCGGAAGAATTGTATTGTCTTATTCCCAATTCGTTCATGACTTGCTGAAATATCCCTGCCATATAATTTGAACCTTGGTCTGACTGGATTGAGTTAGGAAGACCAACCAGCGAGAAGAACTTGGTTAAAGCTTTAACTATGGTCTTTGCCTTGATATTTCTTAAGGGTATTGCTTCGGGAAATCTGGTAGATGCACACATGACTGTCAGCAGGTATTGGTTTCCTGATTTCGTCTTCGGTAGTGGACCAACGCAATCAACAATAATATCGCTGAAGGGCTCCTTGATTGCTGGGATTGGCTTTAGTGGTGCCTTTGGTATGGTTTGATGTGGATTCCCTACTACTTGGCAAGCGTGACATGAACTGCAAAACTCAACTTCATCCCTCCTCAAATTTGGCCAGTAAAAGTGAGTCAAAATTCTTTGTTGGGTTTTGTTGACGCCCATGTGACCAGCCAAAGGGGTTTCATGAGCCATGCTGAGAATTTCTGGTTTGTCAACTTTCGGCACAACTATCTGGCACTTGACAGCCCATTCATCGTCAGCTGAAACATCCGGTGGTCTCCATTTTCTCATCAAAACTCTGTGAAACTTCATTTTCATTAACTGTCCTCTGGAATAACGACGCGATCTCTGGGTCTCTATGTTGCTCAGTTATGAGGTGTGATCTGGAATTCAGTTCAGCATCCTTCCTCAAACTGCTGATATCATCATCATCTTCCAATGACTTTGTTCCAAAGAAATTCTTGGGGATTTCTTCTTCGAAAACTTAACTGATGAAGGTATCTGCTAGGTCAAAATCTTTATCTTCATCACATGATTTCTTCTTACTCATAGCACGGGTTACAGCACACGCAGGATACAAATTTGGAATTTCTTTCTCTACTGGGTCAAGCAGCGGATCTACACAAGGTACGTCAGTTACAATAGGATTGATGACCACTTTGTCTCCAGCCAAATCATTTCCGAGAAGAAGTTGAACTCCCTCGAAAGATAACGAGGACCCAAGTCCAACGTTAACAGGACCAGACACCAGATCTGATAACAGATACACAGTGTGCAGTGGAACTGGCGAGTATTCTAACGAGTTTACTCCTTTAATGATAACTCTTGATCCAGTAGATGACTTCTCATTAAAGGGCAAGGTTTCTGCCAATAACAGAGACTGTGAAGCTCCAGTATCTCGAAGATTTTAACAGTAACTGCGTCAGACAAATCACTGGAGAGCGACACTGAACCTTCACGAATAAAGGGCTCAAACACCTCCATAACAGGTCTTGGAGTAGGACTGACTACTTTGCAAGAAGTTTTTTCTTTAGGAAATCTGACTTTTGGATCTTCTCTAGCCACAGGTGTCAGACGTGAAGCAGCAATAAAACCAGTAGGCTTGGAATCTGTGCGACCTTGTTGTCTTCTTATTCTCAACTTTTCAGGGCATTCTGACATCAAATGTCCCTCTCTCCGGCAGTAATAACACGTTATGGACTTGAAAGGTTTTCTTGCCCCCACCGGCTTGTTCTGGATAAATAACGTGGAACTGGGGCGCGAACTGCTACCATAGGTCTGTCTTTGGTCTGGGTTCTCCTTCTGAGAGTTTTTCAACGCGGTTGACAAGTTCCGACTGCGAGGAGACGAGAAATTGCTGGGTTTCTCTTCGAAGACAACCTTGTGGGTTAAGGCATAATCGTCTGCCAACCGTGCGGCTGCTTCCAGCGTTTCGGATTTTTGCTCAATAAATGTGCGGACATCACTGTGAATGCTCCTCTTAAACTCTTCAATTAAAATTACTTAGTGCCTTAATCTATCATGATCTTTATCTACTTTCTGTGAAGAACACCAACGATCAAACAACTAGCTTGCTCTACAGTTAACTGCGTGTAAATTTCTCGAGCCTTACCTAATAACACACTCTGCACTAACATTGCCCAGTACTCCTTATGCCACTTAAGACTTTCAGCTACTTTTTCGAAATGTAGAAAGTATTTATCTACATGTTTCTTGAAAAGGATGAACTAGCTTAATATATTTTGTTACTTCAAAGTTACCGCTAGACCCACTAACAGAACGATTTGATTTCCCTGAAACCCCTAATTTTAGCTTTTTTATTTCTAATTCATAATTTAATCGCTGCTTCTCCAACCTTCCTTGTCGTTCTTCTTTTTCCAATCTTTCTTGCATTTCTAATTTCTTAAACTCCAACTGTAGTTTCTTTAACTCCGAATCAGATGTTTCAAATGTTTCTAAAACTGTCTCTTCGAAAACTTGTAAATTTACTAAATGTTTAACGATGATATCCTGAATCTGGTGATTTCGCATTGCTTTCTTAACCTCTAACTTTAAATGTTTCGCTAATGAAACAAGCTCATCCTTCTTTAAGTCATAGAAGGTATCCTCACAAGGTTCTGACATAAACTTCTCTGGATCAAAATCCACCATCTTAAAACTTGTCTAATAAGGTTAAGGAATACAATAATATTCTCAAAGTGAACGTTTAAATTCTCTTTACTTGAATTTGCTTTACTTAAATTCACTCCCGGACAGGCCCCCAATTTCTGTTACGGTAACTAACGGCGCTTATTACAAATTCCGAGTTAAAGACGCTTCGTTTATTCAAGAGCTGCGCTTATTCGACAGCGGCGCTTATTTCAAATTGAGTGAATATACCAGCACGTACTAGAAGTCTTTGGAAAGTACTGGCAGGTTATTAAGAATATATATTTTCCATGAACCTAAAACTAAAGTCCATTTTGAAAAGTTAAACAAAAAACTACCAATAGCTTTATTTTTTCAACACTTTGAGTCTCTTTAACAAAATCTCTATAATTTTAGATCTTCAGACCAGTCCAAAGCCAATACAATCATTTAATGCGGAACTCATCATCTCTCGCATTTCTTCACGTGATGCATTATGTGCAGGTAGTTTCAATAGCAGGTCACAGGTGGATGTAGATGGCCGACATTTACATCCTACTTGACAACCATGAATAAAGGAAACTGTAAACTTCTTTGTGAAGCCAAGAATAGGGACCTTTATTGTTTCTGTCAGCCACTTCACCAATTCATGCACATTGGAAACTCCTGTAATTTGACAACAAGGCATTAGTACAGGTGATCCCTGCATATGGAAAAAATGGGTTCCTCAAGATAAAAAGGGCAGATTCTACTTAGGTGTCAAAAAAAACATGCGACAATCTTTCATCAGAAGGGAAATCTGAAATTCTTTTTCCTTGAGTTTAACAGATGTTCATTTCTCATTGCAAAGTCTTTTCTAGCTGAAAAACAAAAGAAGCTGCAAATGCTACAATACACTGTACATCAAATATGCCATCAAACATCACGAAAACTAAATTACAACTAGAAGAGGATTTGAAATCGTCTTGGGATGAAAGCAACAATTTCATGCAATTTTCACATATCAATGAAATTAAGCAAAATAGTCACAATTTCAAACTCAAAAACGGTACGAATCGAACAAGAACTGTTTGTTGTTTTGCATTTGCTTAACTGTCTTTCACCCCAAGTGCACACCCAGTACACACCTTGGAACCATAGCCACACTTTGTTGAAGTGGTGTATGTTAGGACATGTTTTTTGTACAAAAAATTTGGTTGTTAGCCATGTGTAATACTTTGAAACGTTCACAACATTCAGGTACATTGAATTAATTTTAGGTATTAGATCTCACAAACCTTCTTTAAGGGACTGAACATAGTCACAAAAGAATTTATAAACATCAATTTCTTTTTATTTGAGAATCTGTGAGCAGCTGAACACAGTCACAGTATGGTCAAGGAATTCATCAGCTGTGAGGTAACTGGATGTTTCTTTTTTGGTGAAGACTGGTTCCCACAGTTGGGGGTTTTGCCTAACTGAAGCCAAGACACCACAGTTTTTCAGCCCTTCCACTAAATTGTACCAACTGTGGTAGATGGAGACTAAAATGGCTTTTAATGCAGATTGACCTGTTTTAAAATCAGTATAAATGTATGTTAAAAGTGGTTTTGAAGGTATTCACCAGTAGGCCATGTACCCATTATACAGTACCATTACAAAATTGATGTTAGTTAACTCAAGATAAATACAATATTTTTATTTTATAAATAATTTTGAAAAACTACTTTACAGAAAATTTCAATTCAGCACAATTATCTCTCTTGAAAACTGAGTTAAAGTAGTTATTGAATAATTCTGCCTTTTTTTATACAATAGGTACACAAAACCGTACAATAACCACAATAGACACAAACAGTATCAGGTGGTATTGGACACTTTGAGTCCTGGTTTGACCGGTTTTTACATGACGAAAAACTGACGAATACTTTTTTCGGGGTTTCACTAATTTGCAGACAAATAAAACATTGCAAAAATGTCAAAAAATGTTTAGCTATTGTTTCCTTACGGTAATTATAAAGTAGAAGAAGAAGACTTACCTAATTTTGAACTATTCCCAAACATGTTTGAGAGCGAGTGTTTTGAAATTGATAACAATGCAGAACTTGACGAAATTAACAACTTCATTGGCGACAATGTAAACAAAAACACCGAAAAGAAAACGAAGTCCGACCTATGTGTGTGGCAAAGATGTATAAGCCAGGACCAAAATATCCACGAGACAAGAAAAATGGAAGATATACCTCCGGAGAGGCTTGATATTCTGCTGTCTCTGTTTTTCATGAGAGTCCGGAAACAGGACGGAGAGGAATACGAGCCGCAGACACTGACATCGTTTCAGAGGAGTTTTGACCGCCATCTCCGGAAAATGGGAAAAATATACTCAATTATTACCGGCAAAGAATTCTTAAAATCCAGGGCTGTTCTGGAGAGTAAGTGCAAAAGCCTTCGCCTTCAAGGGAAAGGTCAAAAGCCCAATAAAGCTCAACCACTGTCCCAAGACGAAGTCGAAAAACTGTGGAGCGAGAAGCAGCTTGGTGGACACTCTCCAGAAGCACTTGTGCGTACTGTATGGTTTAACATCACTGTATATTTTGGTTTCAGAGCCAGGGACGAGCATTGCAAACTCAGATTTGGAGAAGTAATCTTTAGGAAGGATGGAGAAAGTCAAGAATGCCAAACATGGCTTTTTGAACGAGTGGATGTTCTTTCTCGAATAAGGTGAACCACAATCATAGTTTCCATCCTCCCTAATTCTTGCCAGTGCCACTTCCTCCTCCTTGACAGTTTCTTGCTGGCATAGATGCAGCGGCTTTTGTTGCATTCACCATATACCATCACTCCTCTCACTTTAGCGCTGAGAAAGAGCCAATCTCGTTTGTATTTCTCGTCAGCCGGGTGGTTGTGCTTCTCAGACTTCAGTGATGGCCGGTCTTTTTCTGTCGTTTCCTCGCCATAAACCTCTTCAAATGACTTGTAAGAGTCTTTGGTCTTTAAAACTGGATCTGGTAGGAAATGCAGCTTTTTAAACTTCTCTATGGGCATTCGTGAAGGCTTGATGGTCGCACAGAAATTGCACTCAGTTGTTCTTTATTGTTGATCGGACGAGATGATCGGCTGTACTTGACTGGTAAGGACAATTTAGTTGCATTTTTCATCAGCTGGGTAAAAACATTTGGTCTCTTGACGGGCTCTCGCTTTCTCTGGGCGAGCTTTTCAGAAAAGAAACAAACCTGTACGGTTCTTGCGGCGAGAAGTGCCGGCAAACGGCAAGCTCAGTTTCCAAGTTAACTTCCTGACACTCCGACCTCACAAACTTATCGTTCTTGGAAATCAAATTACTTGAGATGCTACTTACAGAAGGTTCCAATAATTCTAGTAGGTCACTGAACATTTTATCTTCTCCAATTTTCAACAGTTTTGGTCCAGTGATAAGTCTTGCTCCACTCGTTATTTTACTCGATAAATAGATGTTAACCGAAATCTCCATCTTCACAACTTTCTTCACGTGTTTGCAGTTGAGCAACTTCCAGAGCTCCGATAATTGGCATAATTGTGGTCACGAAGTGAAACTTTCACACGCGTTGTGCACGTGCAAAAATCCACGTGACAATTAACAGAGTTCAGAACCATTCAGATGGAACAAGGTCAGTCACGCGCCATTTGAACAAAACAAAAAATACAAAGGAGCTATTCCATCAAACTGCTTCAATTTATACAATTTTTTCTTTTGTTGTAACCCTTTGCCAATGTTGAAGATCTGTGAAACAAAACTGTAAACTGTCCACTCATGTTTGTTTATTTATCACAAAAAAAATAAAACAGTGTAGAGGATGTATTAACAACTTTGAAAATAAGTCCCAGGATTGAAAACAATTTTTGATAGTGCTGCTCAAAATGTCAGACACTTCGCATCATCCGCAGGTCATTTTCTAAATCCTGTAGGATAAGGACAATATACCCGCTGCCTAATAAATTGAACACAACCTACATTGTTATAAATAACTGACAACAGCTAATTACCAAGAAACGACTTCCTAGGGATAATTGTGTGTCAAATCTAACGGCAAATAAACTGTGAAACTTAAAACTGAAAAAGAAGCACATGAAAAGCTAATTTTTGCTGCTCCAAGACCATAATTGTCAAAATTAATCTTCCATGTACCGACTGCTAGTACTAATTTCTGTTTGTGTTTGCTGGGAATTAAAATAAAACTTAACGTTGTATTTAATCAAATAAAACTTTGCAAAACCCTCAGTCGCAAAATGTACGAAAATCACATTTATCCACCAGCCAACCATGCCCGCCCAAATTCCTATCATCATGGAAATATAATTATA
>JAOBBB020374762.1:0-18581 GCA_025331005.2 Zoanthus gigantus
TCGAATTCTCCCAAACGTTCGCCTCGGTTTTCACCAGGCTATGAAGGCACGGAAAACATGTTTTATTTCTTAATTGTTCTCTAACCAATCACATTCGAGGATTTCATGCGCCAAAAGTGCAAACAGAACATCGATATAATTCAGGCTTGATGAAATAGAAATAAGTTCAAAATTTGCTATAAACGATGTTGCAAGGTAAGAAACAATATTTCTTTGGCTAAAAGAATAGTTTTTTATGGATTTTGTTGAACTTTTCTTTATTTTATTGGCGCAAATTGCTTTTCGTAATAATTTTCCGAGTGCTCATCAACGACAATTTCCTCTAGAATGCCTATTTCTGGTTTTTTGGCGATCGCCGATTTCATCCTTATCTGTGACCCTGAACCACATCCAGCTTCGTGAACTTCCATTGCTGAACCTAAAGAAGAACGGCAGGCAAACTGTCGAATTCTTTAGCAAACTTTCTAACTATAAACAAACAACACGAACATTTTTCATTGTTGAGGTTTTTTAAAACTAGTTGAGAAATGTCTGTTGATTTTGATTAGCTGCTGACTGTTAAGTTGTATTGAGCTTTCAGTGTTTAATAAATCGTTAATATTTTTTGAGGAGTTCACTTGTTCTATTTCAGAGAAGCAGATTGCGGGGAACTTGAAATTGTCGAATACTAACGGCTCAAAATTTTGAAAGCAACAAACGGCCGGGTGCGCCAGTCACTTTTGAAACGATAAATATGCACTATTCTGTTTTGTCGTCAGTAGTCTCATACGGCTAACAGCCAGAATAAGCTAAAATTAGATAAATTATCGCGGAAAATCCCAAGCCACTGCAGGTTTTGCCGAATAACGGGAAACACTCTGCGGTTTGGCGAGTAGATTTGTGGCGTGCGATAAGTCAGAAATAACATTCCTGACATATTTTAGGTGTTCACGGTTTTTCCGGTCACACTATAATAATAATTCTAAACCAACAACTTATGATTTTGAATAAAAAATAAGTATCGTATTTATTCGAGTTAACGCCTTGGGCGCTAATTAAATATTTTGCCTTTTTGGGTGGGCGCTTATTCAAGGTGGGCGCTAATTCAAGACTGGGCGCTAATTAACTTTTCACAATTTTCAGCAAGTAGGAACTATATTTTGCGTGAACATAGCAATGAAAAGGGCTTAACGATTTTCACACTTCCTTCAGGATAATCAAATTCACTCTCGTTGTGTGTTCTCGATGTGCCCACATGGAAATGGCAGTTGAAAGATTGAGGATCCCAGCGTTCTAATAAGCTGTCGGACAATATTATCCATTGTAAGCCACTGAGGAAATGAAGTAATCAACACATCTCTTGTACACTTCACTATGAGTGTCGAATTTTTTTCCCCCTTTTTATTAGCTTTTTTTAGGGTGGAGGGGTTGGGTGCTAATTTGAGGCTGGGCGCTAATTAACTTTTTTCACTTTGTGAGTGGGCGCTTATTCGAGGTGGGCGCTAATTCGAGGTTGGGCGCCATAATCGAATAAATACGGTATCAAATATGATACCGTAACCTCAATTTACAACCGGCTACTCGGAAGAAGAAGACAGATGGAAGGAAGAACAAGAACAAGAACAAGAACAAGAACAAGAAGAACAAGAACAAGAACAAGAACAAGAACAAGAACAAGAAGAACAAGAACAAGAACAAGAACAACAAGAACAAGAACAACAAGAACAAGAAGAACAAAAAGAAGAAGAAGAAAATTCGATAAGGTAACCGGCTTAGTTTTCATTAACACAAGCTGCCGCACTTTTTTTGATAATGAAAAATTATATTCCTCCGCAATCCCCGTAAAAATAAATAAATGAATGCTTTACATTTTGTTTAAAAAGACAAAAGTTCAAGATCAAACGAAAGGCAAAAAAATTGTGCTGGCATCGATCTAGTTGTGATTTCTTGATCTTGTTTTTGCGCTTTTTAATATTGGATAAAATTGGTAGGTTTCTTTTTTTAAAATTAAAATGCCGTTAAATTTTGCTAACGCCTTTCGATCAATATGATTATCATCAAGCAGTTTTCTTAAAAAGGAAACTTATCTGATTTATCCAAACTTAAAAACAGTTGGCTCCATAATGGCTTGTTATAAATTTCCTTCACGTGATTTAATCATTTGAGCGATAGCCCAGAGCAACATAAATTTCCCAAGTGCTAACTACGGCTATCAATAACCGACTTTCAATTCTGATAATGAATAATGACTGTGTGTGCTAGTCGCCCTTATTGCAATCTCGGGATTGAACTGCAGGGACGCAGCTCTACGAGGTCGGACCGAAAGAATGTAAAGGCGCCTCTGGCAGTGGCTATACGGTCCACACATGACCTCGGAGCACAGCACCGCAACCAGTTGGTATTAGCTGCGAGTCAATTTTGAGGAGGGAGGAAAACCGGAGTGCCCGGAGAAAAACCCTCGGAGTCAGGTTGAGATCAACCAATAACGCACCCTACATATGCCACAGGCAGGAATCAAGCCCGGGTCATAGCGGTGGAAATGCTAACAACTGCGCCACCCTGACACCCCAATATAAATTCTTAATCTTTTTTTGTCTTGTGTACTTTTTTGCGATGTTTTTGTTGCGTTTGCGAATGAAAGAAAGATCATTATCCTTATAGCAAATACTTTCCGCCGTCTCTTATTCTGTTAATGTTTTCACATTGTCTTGATCCTCATCGACGTCTTAATATCGTAATGCATGACTTATTTCTGGTGGGTAGTGGTTGTGATACGATAGGCTATATTGATTTTTCAGTTGGCTTTTTAATTTAATTTATATTTTCCATAAAGAAAACATTTGAATCAATAATTTCAGTGCCTAAAAACTTCAATATAAAAAAAATGAACAACAGTGAAATGAGGAAAGGAAAAACTTCAAAATTTTATTATGCATTAATTAGTTACTACAACGAAACCTTTCGAATTTGATTTTTTAATGTAAATAGAAACTAGAGCCTAGAGGTCAGAGACCAACTTTTTTACCCTAATCTAACTGTTCATTCAAAAACTGACTAATATATGTAAAAAGCGATGTGCTTTTCTGCAACCAAATGCTAGTGGTGGGCAATATATTTGTGTATAAAGTGAATAGCATGCGTCAGATTGCGTTATCACAATATAATTCATGGGAGAAATTGGGTGCCGAGGGATTAATTTCCTTGTCTTTTTAGTTAAACTATAATTGAGCCAAATTTTGCTGAGAGCTAAGTTCCGATAGATTATCCTCCAATATGTTTAATCGGATATATTTAAGCAATTTGAAGTATAACTCATAAATAGAAATATAATAATAATAATAATAATATAACGATTTTTGTTTATATAACGCTTATTTTTAAAGCTCTAATCGCTTTACAAATGAATGCAGAATTTTAACAGTTAAGGGTCTTAGATAATCCACAAGAGCGGCTCACATGTCACAGTAAAGCTGAACTAAAAAACGTTTATATATAAGTAATTTACTATAAAAAAAGAAGTTCTTCTGAACTTTAATTAATTTTGTACAACAAATATTAGAAAAACTATTCAAAATAGCAATTAAGAAATTCCCTCAAAAATTAAGACTGCCAGTGTTTTCAAAAGCTTAACAGTTTTTTTTCCTTGAAATTTTTGGTTGAACAAAAGTTTTTTAACAAGTGATCATGATACCTGCATTATTAATTCATTTACTAAAACATAGCGAAATCTTCAGGCTTCATCCGAAAACCGTAATCTGATCTTTCTATATATAGGATTTGATAGCAAAAGCAATGTTTAAGAAACTTTGCTAATCCTTTTAGGATTATTTTTAGTTAGAATCAGTATGGCAGGACGTTAATTGACCTCAGCTTGTTTTTGACATCTGAAAAAATCTCATTCTTTCGTGTTTGTTCCTATTAAGTTAAAGGATGTATAAACTGTTGTTTTGACTGACAAAATACAACTTTTCCCAGATTGCCTTTGTACTTAAAGACAACACTGCGCTTTTCAAATCTAACTTACCTTTGCAGTAGCTTTGGTCCCAATACTGCGAAGTGAAATGCAAAGACGAAATTTCCTATCTCTATTTATGTAGTGAAACGATCCACAGCAAATATGAAAAAGGCGATTAAGGCGGCTCGTTAAAGTGACAAATTGAGAAACAAACCATCTCTTTTCGATTAATTTTGAAGGAAATTAAACTTTCAAAGCTATCAACTAAAGGAAGGTGTGTGCTTTTTAGTTTAATGTTGATTTTTATCGTTTCTTATCTATTGGTCAGGGATGAAAAGTCAAGTTAGTCGAATATATTTTGCGTTAGAATCTGACAGGGAAGAAATATAGCACCCTAATCAGAGTGAATCAGTGAAAGATTGATCAAATATTTGCTTGCTCTACCACTAAAACTTTCTCTGAAGTGGTATAAGTTTGTTGAGTTTAATTCAAAGTTCATATGACATAAAGTCTATAGATTTGGTAAAAACAATTAAGATTTTTCAATATCCGTTTTTAATTTTTTACCGTTCTCAGTTTGAAATTCTGCTTTATACCTTTTAGCCAAGATTTAGTCAACAACTGATATTGTTTCGTCATGAGTGGAAAAATTGTAAGGTTTTTGTAATAAATCTATTCCTGTTTTTAATTCTTATCGCATTCATGTAGGGTTTGTTTTTCTATTTTGTTTAGGCCATCTAGCATGAAAAAAAATTGGTGTTTCCTGTCAAATAAAAGCTAGTTTGCATTTGGGTATTTTTTAAAAGTTTTATCTGATTTAAAGATTGCAAGTTTAAAAACGAAAACATTTTCAGCAACATATAAAAGTCATTAGTTTTTTTTTGGAAAGAATTGTAACTTACATAATTACCAACAAGATTTTCAAATCTGCTTGGCTTTTATTGATATATATTTAAGCTCACTCTAACTTCAGTTTTTTAGATAAACAATAGGCCTATTTTTGGCAATAATATCTGTAATTCAACCTACAGGACTGGCTTTTTTAATTTAATGGAGGTGTGTCGTAAACTGCAGTTACCGTGAATAAGCCTGAATGCTAAACATAAAAATATATACATTGACAACTCCCAGGTTTGTCAACAGGATTTGAAGTTGGCGGAGATATTCTGAGAGTAGACGGCAAGTTTTATTAATTTTTTTCTTAAAGCATTTTTGTAATGATGGCTGTTTTGTCCGCTTATCTTTGCCAATTTCCAGCCGGCAAAAATGTTCAAATAGCCGGCGATATCGCTGGTCGCCTGTGCCTATTGACAACCCTGAATTCCTTGAAAAAGATTTTCAGTTGCCTTAAACTCCGATACACTGTAAAGAAACCCATCTTGATCTTGTAGAAGGCAAATCAGCTAGCTATTAATAACGCGCCATGATTTTGTCCCTTGGGTTTAATTACAACTTTAATATTTATGAATTTTTTAAACCAGTTTCTTTTACATTTAATAACAGGTAAAAGCTTTACGAGCCAAGTGGCCCATGGAGCCGGTGCTTATCTCCGGTCTCTGTAGTGTTAAGCGGATGAGAGTGTTTAGTTAACTCCCCCTAGCTGGACAGGACACTAAGCTATCGCAGGTTAGCTCCCAGCAGACGCTGGTACTCATTTACCTACCCCGGAAGGATGGAAAGCATTGTTTGCAATAAAGAAAAAAAGCTAAAAAACGTTATTTGTTTTAAAACGAAAGAGGGGAGAGAAGAAAAAGGGTTTAATGGGAGATCAAGAGTGCCATTAACACAATGTACATTATTTTTAACATGCTAGAACACTTTAAGGATAAAGAAATATCTGACTACCGAATTTACTGAAAATATTGTACATGTGTTTGTCAGCTTCGACTACTGCAACTCACTGCTTTACGGATTTCCAAAATACATCTTACAGAAACTGCAACGCGCAAAGAATTCTGCTACTCGCCTGATTAAACTGTAAATGAAAACAAGCAACACCTGGTTACCTAATTGACCTGCACTGGCTACCTGTCGAGTACCGCATCCAGTTTAAAGTGCTCCTTGTGACCTACAAAGCTCTGAAGAGACTGGTACTAGTCATTTATCTATTTGATCTGTTGCAACGCTATGTTCCTGTAAGAAACCTTCGCTCAACTTCTGCCTTCCTGCTGCAACATACAAGATTCTGCTTTGAAACATATGGCTCTCGCGCATCCTCTGTCTCAAAACCGGAACTCTGGAACAAGCTACCCCTAAAAATTAAAGTATCATCAAGTACTGAAAGAGTAAAAATATTGCTTTTAAAACCCATCTTTTTAAACTAGCTTCTTTTTAAGCTGTGCTTCATTTTGCATTCTTATTATCGATCTTTTACCATCAGTTTAATATACGATATATATTTATCCTTCCATTTTTCAACTTTGACTAATCAACAGAGCATACGTTGCACTTACGGCCATAATGTATTCTAATGACTTCACATAATCTCTCTCAGTTTCGATCATTTCCGCTACGATATATTTCAACTTCCTGCAAAACATAACAAAATAATAATAGTAAAAAGTCTTTTTAATAAACAATCAAAAGGATTCAGTTGGAAGCTTAAATACGAAGGACGTTTTGCGCCTAATACACAGGGAAATGTGAATTAAGTTTTCAACTAACTCTTTGACTCTTGGCGATAGATTTTCTTCCTCTGGCACCGGCTCGTCAACCTTGAATTCAAAACAATGAATTGTAAACACAAAAAAGGAATAAAACAACAAGCCGAACAACACAAAACTTAAAAAGTTAATGAGCTTTTGAATTAAACTACAAATTAAAAATCAGTGATGAAGAGACTAACTTCTTTCCAGCTATAAAGGAGACGGGGAGAACTCTCTACACTTATTTTTCTTGAAGGTTCTACATGGGTAACAATATCGTCCTCACTGTCTCCTCCCAAGTCACTTTCGTCACCGTCGCCATCTGTTTCACCCTGTCCAGGACTTGATGTGGTAGATTCATCACTGCCACCAGTAGCCGTGCTGGCACTACTTGAGACTGGACCCTACAAACATCAAAAAGGGAATCGTTAAAACAAAACGTAACACAAAATCTACAATAAGCAACAATTAGCTGGTATGTTGTTTCGGTAATTTTACTTAGAATGCTATACAATCCTGTTTCGGAATATCAGGTAAAATTTTTTGGAAACGGGGATTGATCAAGCATGACTACGTGCAGTTCTTGACAGTTTCTCCAAAATAATCATTGCTATTTCTGATAAAGCTGTTCCTGTAACAAAACTTCAAGAAAGCTGCCAACATTAAAATCTGTTAAAACTACCTACATCGAAGTAATCTATTTACCTTTAAAGAGAGTAATGAATAACTAATAATTTAATAACTTAAATCATGGGTGCAAGGTTATAGAGATCCTATTGTTGATTTTTATGAAGTCTCGAAAAAAATCATTATTCTCTATTTCTCCTTGATCACCAAAATAACAGGTAAATTGGTTACGAGGAAGTAAAACGACATAGCTACTGGAGTTGAAAACCTCTCCTTTAACAGGACTGTCAACTATAAATACTCCAAAACCGCTGTCCTTGGCAGTAAAAATGCTGTTGTTTAGACTTCTTTTTTCCCCTACTAAGTGAAAGCAGTAGACAGTTGGGGTGCTGGATTGAAATAAAGATTAACAATTTATTAATACCTGTAAACGCTCCTCTGCTCTGAGCAGAGTTTCTTCTCTCTTTTGTAACATGTCCCGCACTTCCTTGTACCGCGATAAAATTTGTTCAGCTTGTTCTACCAGCTTGACGTTTCCGAGATTTGTAGCGATCTCGGAAATCCGATTCAACCGACTTTCGGGCCAGGGGGGAGCATCAACTGTAAATTTACTTAACTTGTCTTTTAAGCTTAACACGCCTGGAAGGGTTATGATGTCCTCCATATTCATTAGCGCCATTTGCTTTAAGGTATTTAGCGACCATTCATTTGCCTTGAAAACAGAAATACGTATTTGTCATGCTACTCTACCTGGTTTTATCATTTGACAAAAACTAAGACAGCTTTCACTAAATCATACAGCATATTATACTAAATGAAGGACAAAAAGCTACAGTGTCAGAATAATGCCTAAAATTAAGGGTTGTTAGAGCTCCGAGATTATTAATATCTTTTTTCATATCATACAAAGACAAACCGTTAACAGAAAACATAAAGAATAATCACTTTTCGTTTGATTGTTAAAATGACTTTAAACACCGAGCCTATTTTATCTCAAAATAAATTGTAATAAAAATCTTAAGAAAAATCCTCATTTGTGACAAAAGTCTCTTGGTTTTAAAATTAAACTGATTTAGACATCGCGAGTTTAACAGATGGAGTTTTACTCACGTAAACCTAACAGAAAAACTAAAGACATTTAGTTAGATAAAAGGAGAAATGAAAATAAACACTAAGATTAAAAGAAAATTATCCGAAATCGTTTGAAAGAAACATATATACTTATTTAGATCATTTTACCAACATATTTTCATAAATACTTAATTATAAAAACTAACTGCAAATGTTGACAACGTTTCGTTGTCATCTCGACAACATCGTCAGGTCCTTGCGATCTACGATAAAAAAATGCATAAATATATGTTCCCTGTGATGGAGCGTGACAAGGTCAAGGCAAATGAATTAATTATACTTAGAACAAAGCATATATAACAAAAAGAAACTAATGAGCTCAGAATACAGAACGTAGATCACAAGGACTTGACGCTATTGTCGAGATGACAACGAAAAGTTGTCAACATTTACATCATTTTATATTAACAACCCACGCAATATCGTAAATACCTCAACAATGAGCCTATGAAATTCCTCGCATAAATTGAGTTGCATTCGCCTGTTTTCTAATTTTCTCAAGAACGATTTGTAAGTGTCCTCTAGAGCTTTACATCTCTCCTTGATTCCAATCCCCTCGAAATGGCCACTCTGAAATAGGCTGCTTCCTTCCTCCAGGAGATTTTCAACTCGGTCACAATAACACTGAAGATAAGCAAAAAGAAACAAGAAGAGCACATTGAAATGCCTCGAAACTCACTAATACTGAGCAATGCAATGACGTTGGTAAATAGTTAACCCACTAGTTTATTATTTCATTAACCACTGGTAAGATCTTCGCCATTTTCTGATATTTGTTGTTGCTTAGACTGTTAGGGTTGCATCCTGGTCAGATTCTTGGGTCTAGGATTTAATGAACCAGTTAGAATCGAGCTCTGATCACCACAGAGAAAGTATTTTGACGCTTCTAGTCAGTATAAGTTACTTGAAATGATCCCGAAAACTCGTATAACGTGCGCATGAATGTATAAATTTAGGAGTGTAAAATTCTTGGCTAAGAAACATCACGATATATCCAAGAGGTAACACACTTTAGTGGCTACAATACAAGGGAACAACAAAATTCGGTAATCGCTATATGTAAAAAATATACAGTTACCAAAAAGCTTGATATTTTTAGATTCCCAGTCTATCACACTCTTTTGCCTTCATATTCAACTAGCTGGCCAGAGGACTCAATACCACAGACTGTTGTCCTCATATTGAATTGGCTGGCCAGAGAATTGACTACCCCAGATTGTTGTCCTCATATTGAATTGGCTGGCCAGAGGACTCACTACCCCAGACTGTTGTCCTCATATTGAATTGGCTGGCCAGAGGACTCACTACTCCAGACTGTTGTCCTCATATTGAATTGGCTGGCCAGAGGATTCACCACCACAGACTGTTGTCCTCATATTGAATTGGCTGGCCAGAGGACTTATATACTACCCCAGACTGTTGTCCTCATATTGAATTGGCTGGCCAGGAGGATTGACTACGATAAACTGTTTCAATAGCTAGATCCTACCAGCTTTTTGAGATTGACATAAAAGTGGGGCTTGAAAAGCTATACCTTTGCAGTGACTTCAAACTCGCTAAACTCGTGTTGCAACGACTGAACATGTCCGCTAGAATCACCAATATCTGTGTGTTTGTCCAAGAAAGCGTTACTGTCTGTCTGGATCCATGCCAATATCTGGTATAAAGAAGGAAGTTTAAGACTGTGCAGCTAGTGACAATAACTTTAATGACTAGGGGAAGGGTGGGGATGCATCAAAACAACATTTAAAATAGATTAAATAAAAGAGAAGAATGTCGGTTTTCACTTTTTGCCTTATGACTTGGGATCTCAGGATAATCAGTTCATTACAATTATTACTTTATTATTAGTATTATTACTAATATCATTACTATTATTATTATTATTATTAATATCATTACTTTTATTATTATTATTATTATTATATTCTTATTCTTATTCTTATTACTACTGTTGTTCTTATTTTATCATTGTTTCTCGCCGTTATTTTTATTTTATTTAAATTTATGCTAACATTACTAACATAATTATCCAAAGAGTTTTATGTTAACCTTAACATGAAAGATTTTTTATCTTTATTTGTGGTTTTAACATGATTCCATACAATTCATAAAATCTCTGAAGCTCCTACAAAAGAAGCCTTAGTTGAACCGTGCCAGGGAAACATTTGACTGTGCAAAACCCTTTTTCCAAAAAAGTTTCTTTCACAGACAAAGAATTACAACTGCAAATCCTGACAACACTGCATCCCGGCACAAGGTTTCAATACAGAACAATTATCTTCGTTCAGATTCTCTTAGTCTTATAGCACAGCTCTTTCTCAATATAAACAACACTGAATAAGGGTCTGTCTCTAAGTCTATGTACATTATAACGGAGTGTCTCTTTCATAGTTGTTCATATTGAGAAAGAGCCGGCAGGTTTAGGAAGCTGAAGTCACTTCATAGCGTTAATATGTAGCATTCCTAGTTGGCATAAATATTAGTGAAACTGACTGAAAGTATATGATAGAAACAAATGAGATTTGAACCACGATCTGTGCCGAGTCATTTTGGATAGGTTGCTGTGACAACTGAAGCCAACTTCAGTTATTGCAATTATTGTGTTGCATGACCAAAGAATGGGTTACTTTCCAATCTTCCTTGCTGCTACACATTAGATTGTTTGTCTGCTCAGTATTACAGGTAAGTATGACGTGTTTTATGTATCTAAACAACAGTATGAAAATTCAACAGAAACTGACACAATCGCAAAAATTTGCTGTGTATAACCACACATATATCAAAAATTATTAGCAAAACGGATTAAAAAGTTGACACTGGCTAAAAATATATATTTTTTCGACGTTTCGGCTTCTACTGTTGCCTTCCTCAGCAAAGATGGAAAAATACAATTGTATAAGTTGTTGACAGGTCATCGGCGTGGCGGCAAAGATTAATTCTTGAAGCTTGGCATTCCATGTGAGATAGTAACGCTATAAACGAACACATATCACTAACAAACATATATAAAGACATTGAGAGTTTTTAGAGTTTTCAAAATACTATAGAGACTATTGTCGCACATAAACTGTCACACACAGGTCATCGGCGTGGCGACAAAGATTAATTCTTGACGAGATATAACGCTATAAAAGAATACATAGCGCTATATACCAAACATATGCAATAACATTAAGACTTTTTAGGGCCATTAGAATACAATAAACTACTTTCATACATAAATTGTAGCACAAAATTCTTTTGAGATTTAGTTTTTACCGTGTATACATACTAAGCAGGAGTCCGTTGTACATTTACATTTTTTCATCTTTGCTGAAGAAGGCAACGGTAGTAACCGAAACGTCCAAATATATATTTCTAGCCACTGTCAACTTTTTAATTCTTTTTACTAATGATTTTTAACAAAATCCCAATTGTTATCTTGTCATCCGAATAACAACTATTTAATGTTCATAATGCTATCCAGCTTCCAAGTATTTTTAGCGTCTAAGTCCGTTATTTTTTGAAGTTGGTAACGTATAATATTTTACTTTCTTTAAAATATTGTATTTAAAAGTAAGAATGAGGGTACAATATGTTGTTGTTGTTATTGTTATCTAATTACTGGCTGTCATTATTCTTAACCATGTTTTTGTTACAAAAAAACAACAAAAATCGACATACCCAAAAAAAAATGGGACTCTCACTTTACCGTTTCTAAAATCTATCTGAAAATTGTCTGCATAACTATATTTTTTCACTGTTTAAGTTCTAAATATTACTGTCACATTTTCTTGCTAGTATATGATTGTTCTTTAATGCATGTATTTCACTGTTATTATTAATAATTTTAAAATAAGCACGACAACTTTTACCCGTCAAGGTTAAAAGTTACCGTGCTTATTATTAATCATTTTTAAAAAAAGGGTTTCTGTTCAGTACAGTAGAAAGAGAATTGAAGGCCTGTAAAAACTTATAAAGTAAAGACAACTGGATTAACTGAACAGAAATGAGTTTATACTACCTCCGCCATTTCGTCCTCAAACTCTCTCAGCTGCAAGCACTGGTCCAGCTTTCGAGTTCTATTGTCCGTCAACATTTCAAGTTTACAAAACACCTCATTCATTTGATGATAAAGTTTTGTGACACATTGAACAGTTTCGCTATAATCTTCGGTTTTTTCCAATTCTGGAAAAGGTTCTTCCTGTAAGCGAATTAAAATCTGTTCGCCTTCCACCTGAAGTGCAGAGAGGCGACTATCCTCAAATACTTCTTTGATTTTCCTCTGGTGATCTTCAATAAGCTTCCTGCATTCTTGTACGCTGTCTCCAAATTTACTGTTTGTGAACTCGTGCATAACTCCCATAGCCAGCTTTGCTGCGCTGCGACAACCCGTCATGAAGGGTTCTAATTTCTGCAATGATGAAATAAGCAGTTTCTAGTCACAGTAGAATAGTCTGATCAAGACATGCACTCGGTAATTAGTTAACATACAATTTACATACAGGCACAATGCATATTTTAGACAACTCTCAAGATTGAAACTTTATGGTCATCGTCTTTGTCGGAGTGTTGCTAAAGCTTGAATCATCAGCAACATGCACTACTTACCACAAAGATCATCCAATCTGGCACTGACGAAACTACGTATCATAACGACCAGGCTAGAAATTTCTTCTACATATCTAAAGTCATACAATGAAATGCCAGCTTTAACAGGAATTTAAGTGAGTCAGTTTCGAAAATGGATTTAAAATATTCACCGTGGATAATGGTTGTACAAGGGTATGGGAAAATGTGTTTACCTCATTGTTTGTTCAAGATTCCATTGGTTATTAATTCATGACAAAAGAACAATCTAACGATATTATTTTGTGAAACTGGTTCGATGCCTACTGATACTGTTGAAATATCCAACTTTTTAAACGAATATAAAAACACATCAAGCAGAAAGTTTCAACATTGCCTTTCACAGAAACATCTCTAAATTGACGTCCAAATACCTTCTATAAAAGGGAAAGAAGAGGTATATCACATTCGCTTTTACTGTCTGTTGAAGAGGTCAAACTATTCAGTGTAACCTAAATAGTGTTAATTGAAAGGAATTAAGTACAATGTATTTTTTCAAAAACAACAGGGGAAGCCTTTCTTATTCTTGTGTAAATCAAAACCAGATATGAGCACTTTTAATTTTAAAACAATAAACGAATAATTATATAACAATAAAGACAGGAACTTTAGCTAACTATGGCCAATACAAAAAGTAATATTGCTAGTTAATAATGTCACATTCAAATAAAAATAAAAAAGGTCGAAAAAAACTCTTGTTTTTAATTTAAATTCGGGGAATAAGAAAGCTCTGGAATCATTTTTTAATTTTTCAATCTCGAATGTGGCTGCGTTTTCGGGCGCGTTTCCCCACTCTCAAAAAAAGGTCAAGTATTGTTGTTTTCTAAAGATGTTTCTTGTTTGGCACGTCGTCTATTTGGAATTTTACTTATGAAAAGTTTCTCCCGACTGGGCGAGGAAAAATAATACGCCATGATATAAAAAAAAAATTTAGCGCGGGTCGAATAAATAAAATAAAGTTAAATTTAATAACATGAGTCATGGTTTTACATACAAATATAAAACTACATTCAATGAGGAACAATTGATTTGAAGCGTTTGTAAAACAAAACGATCAAGCTTTCAAAATGTAATGAACTTTAATAAAACAATTATTTTACTTGGATATGATTTGAATATACTTGTCACTTCATATCTAAAGCGCATTCGTTTAATAAATGCTGAGCAATTGTTTAATGATCCTTTGCTGGTTCTTCTAATTCGTAATTTCATGCAGAAGAATTTTATGATAAATTTTCGTCAAAACTAAAAATAATCATCGCCTACAAAACCTGGCTTTCTAGAACTAAACTAGAATTGTTAGTGCTAAGTTTAAAAACCAAAACTTAAAGTTTAATTCTGAACTTAAACATTTTTAAAATTGTCACTTACATGTTTTGATAGAACATTTTTTTAAATCTTTCTTTTTTGTTCATAAAAGAAGCAAACACTTCAAGTAGTTTGCAATAGTAATTGTCTTAAATATAGCTCTTTCTTGCTCGGCGTACCTTTCGAACTAGGAAAATTTTTCATCGTCGTGTTTGATTCCGTAAAATCGATTGAAAATTGCATGTTAATTGATCGAGTTTGTTCCCCAATGAAGAGAATTAGCAAACATGTATCTATAGCATAAAATAAACCGAAACCGCTAACACATTCAACCGATATCAATGCCATCGAGTATAAATCAGTTTCCTGGCAATTTCAGTAAGTGAAACTGAATGGAACTCTACAAGTCTGTAATTCCAGCATTTTTTTCTTCTAAGGTATATACGAAAATACCAGATATCGACCAACGCGAAGATCTAAATCCCTAAGATGACTATTAGTGAAATATACTGATTAAAAATCTACGCATTTTGTATTTTACACGACCTTTTATTTAAAACTCGAATACAGTAAGAAATACTTACAATCCTAAACCGAATCCATTCATCATGGTCGTAATGAAAAGTGCCTCCGAATTCCGGCGTGAGTTGACTTCCGTCCACGTAACTCTTTAGATTTTCAACTGTTGTGATAAGTTTAAACTGCAAGAGATCAATATCACAGTAAGTTTTAGAATAATAGCTGCATTGCTGAGGTTCAAATATGAATGGTTTCCTTTATTAGAGACTAAAACCGCGTCAATCAAAACGTGCTTTCTTCTAACCATGAACTCACGAAGTCTGTTCAGTGTTTATTAAACACACGCCAAATAACTCTATTTATATCGCTAATGAGATTGTCAGCGGTATGGTATAACTTAGGGTTACGATATTCAGAGCTTAAATATGGCAGTGTGTTTTGAAATCTTGAATTTTTTTGGCGATCTTTGTTTTGCGAAGTTGTTTTTCTTTTATAGCAGTCAAAAGGCACACAGTAACCATAATTTTGTCCTCGTTTTAATCATTCTAGTATCGTAACGTACGTCATAAACAACCGCTTACATCACATATTGAGCCGCCGATCAAATCTTGTCGATTGGTTACAAAACATCAAATTTTTTTGAACTGCTCGGCTAACAGCTTAAAAAACTTTAATATAGTTGTTCTACTATGCCTAAATGTTCAAACGGTGAAAAGTCAGTTTTAGGGTTCAGTTCTCCTTTAAAAAGTCATTGCCTTTCATTGAGCACGTGTTTCCGTTTAATGCACGTTTTTAGCTCATTCATGCGCCCGCATGCGCAAGCAATGAATAAGTATCGTGGGGGTGAAATCTCGACGGAAGTGGTTGTAGACCGAAATTTATGGACAGAAATTGTGGACCGTGTCCTGTGAACGTGGCTCCATGGAGAAGTTTTGACTTTCGTGTGCACGGACCTATTTCGAGGCCTGTACTGACCTTTTTTTATTTTTTTTTAACTCGTGTGTCTTTATCTTACTTTGTAATACAATTTAATATTAAAACGTTTGGAAATAATTTATAATTTAATCATTAGGCTGTTTAATATTATTATCCATTACACGAATGAGCTGACTCTAAGAGCCCTTTGATCTAACAACAGTTTGGGAAAAATGGCAGTTTTTTATTGAAGGGTAGTGCAATAGCTCCAGCAATGAGTTAGATTCTTCTTTTTAACAAATTCTCTCAACTGTGTTTGGTATTTTTATGCTGACCGTTGCAGGAGATCTTTTGTCATCTGTTGGATTTTTTTGTTTGATTAATTCCTGTTCTCTCATGATTTACTTAAGAAGAATTTAGGTGTGATAAACGGGTTTTGGCTGAAAAATTTAAAGGTTTATCTCATGTTCCACAATGCAATGCGTTTCTATTATTAGTGGCCTTAAATTTTCTAGGCATAAGTATTTGCTAAATTCATTTCCATCCATCTTTTAAAAGTTCAAATAGGCCCAGGAAAGTAAAGGTTGCTTTTAGTGTGTGAAATAACGTTTTAATCACCTTAGAAGTGATTTCTGCGCTCTTGAGTAGAAGTAAGTTATGGGAGGTCTTTCAAACCGCTAGAAACAGAAAGTTGACGGAATATATTTGTTGCGTTTTTTACTGTTTTAGAATGGAAGATTCGACACTTTTTGACGAACTGGTCTCAAAATATCCAGACCATCTCCCTCTGCATGTGGGACGCTTGCATTCCTTAGACGATCCCAAGGTATGCACATCAATGAACTATAAATGCAGCATCGAGATCTAATTGGGGTGGGGTGGGGGAGTCGGAGATGAGGTTGGGTGGGGCATTTGATGTTTTAGAGTATTTTTTCAATACTTCGTCCTGGGATAGAATAAAAGCTTCCCCACGTAAGACTTTCAGGTCATGAAGAACATAATTAAAGACTCTTTGCATATCATATAAACCTTTCCTTTAAAATAGTAGTAAAAACACTATTGCACTAAACTAAACCTTCATATCCATAACTCAATATAATGTAATCTGCTATTACGATATCCAGGACAAATCTGTAAGTTATTAATAGTAAATAATTATTCAATGAAGATAAGTTCCGAGATGTGCGCATTGTAGATTAAATGCATATTGAGATTTACCTATGAATAGCGTTTCGTCCAATCACAAAGCACCTTCGAGGCGAGTCGTATTTTCGAAAGCTTTGTCTCTCTTGTACGCAAAATAATTTCATACTCACTCAACATATTAGTTAAATAAATTATTTGAACTATTTTTATTAATATTATTGTGTTCATTATTATCTATATTATTATTGTTATTGTTAATTGAAAATCATGAAATAGTACAAAATGTTACGAATAAATAGAATACTTTTAAACCCGCAATCGACATGTTCTACGGCAACATCTTGAACAATGTGTGATAAAATTGTAAGATATACATAGTAATACAAACCGTAATAAACAATGTTAATTCAACACATGTTTGTAAATAGTTATATTTCAGAGCATGTTTTATAACAGTTTTATTGTAATGTAAGTTAGTGATTCAACTAGCCGGTTATTAGTGAGATTGAGTAAAATTTCTCTTCTTATGTGCCATTTTTGTTTTGATTTCAGTGCCGAGTGAAACATTTGACAGAAGTGGTCAGTGCAGCCGACAAAGCCATTTCTATGGTAGGACAAAACTATTTTGCTTTTGGGAGACTACTATTCCATTGTCTGAAATGTGGTTGATGATGCCATTGAATGATCCTCGCGGTTGTATCAAAGGCTTATGTAATTGTTTTAGTGGGATTCGAACTCATGACTTTTGTAATACTGTTGCAGTGCTTTTATTAACTGAGTTAAGAAGCCTTATCTGTTGGAAGCAGGTAACTGTTAGTTGGTCCATCAATGTTGCTCCGAGATGTACGACAGTTATTGAGACTGAGTTTGTACTGCAGTGTAAACAATTTCTCGGTTCACTTGATTACAATATTGGAAACCGTTTGTGGCGACAATCCCACAATGTCTACAGTTTGTGTCTGTTTTGCACTAGACGACCACAAGACAATTATCTGTTCCCTTTTCTCTGGCGAAGTATTATGATTGCGATTTATGTAAGCAATTCATAACTTACATAACAAACAAAACTTGAAACTTACTTGTGCAGGTTGCAACTTGTTCCACTCAAATTGTCAATCAAAATCCTAATGTTGCAGCGGAAGTTTGCAAGGTTGTCTTCAAAAGAACATCTGGTTTAACTGTAAGGATGTGCAGCGAATATTCTGTTGAGTTTTCTCTACATTAATTAACATCAATATGATATTACTGCGGTGAGATAATCGCAATGAGCATCAAATGTTAACATAAATTTTAAGAGAAAGTTGGGTATTCTGATAAAGTTTATATTACTGAATATTTAAATTATGTCAAGTATGTTTTTTATTTATTATTTCTATTTATTGATATCCAGAGGCAACATATTTTGGTAATAAAGAGAGAAAAGTTCGTAAAATTAGGGCTTTTACTTCAACATAGAGTTGTAAACTAATAAAGAAAAGGTAAAGTTTATACCAACCTTGTTTTAATCAATCACAGATCTTGTTGAATTCAGCGTCCTCTACAAGAAATAATAGAGCAAATCAAATTTGAACCAGTCACAAGAAATGTTAGGTTTACCAAACCTTGTCCTAACCAATCATAAACCTTGTTGTGTCCTTTTGACGAAATAAACTGTTTAAGGCTACTATTTACCCTAAATTTTGGTGGATAGTGAAGGAGTTGAAAGAAGTATTTGAGTTAGAAGAATTTTGAGGACAATCGCCAAA
>JAOBBB020374871.1:0-18565 GCA_025331005.2 Zoanthus gigantus
ACAGTGGTTCAGATGGCAAAGGCAAATGGAGTGAGATGGTACGGGCATGTGTTAAGGAGGGATGATGGCCATGTTTTAAGGAAGCCATTGGAGTTTGAAGTGAAGGGAAAGAGGAAGCGAGGACGACCGAGGAAGACATGGAGATTGCAAGTGGAGAACGAGAGTAAGAGTGTTGGTTTGAAGAAGGAGGATGCAAAGAATTGAGCGAGATGGAGAGTGGGAGTGGGAGAAATTGCTGGCAGAGTGGGGTAAATCTGGCCACCCTCGTTTACGGGGATAAAAGCGGATCAGAACTGGATTGATGACGATGATGACCAGGGATCAATACAAGTACCAATGCAAGCATCAGTACCAACGCAAAACCTTAACATACTATATAAACACAACTATAAACATCAGACCCTACCCAACTGTGAAAATACACATACTAATACGAGTACAATTACTAATGTCAACAATTGTACCAACACATTACCATTATATTTCCAATATAGACAAAATATTAAATCAGTGCCCACCTCAATATGAGTACAAGTACTAATGCCAACAGATACAGTACCATTATAAATACCAACACAAGTACCAACATGACACCCACACTTAGTATAAAGCCAGCACCAATAACCTTACAGTATTAATGCAAACACCACTACATTACAGTACCATTACAAATACTAAGACTTGTACCAACATCAGATGAGACACAAACTAATTTTTATCAATACAAGCACCAATAACCTTGAAAGTAACAATGCCAACACCACTACCAACACAGAACCATTACAAATACCAAAAATAGTACCACTATTAAACTGAATCTTGGTAACAATGCCAGTACCAATAACCTTAAAAGTACGAATTCGAACACCACTACCAAAGTTCACTGTACCACTATACTAAATTACCCACTTCAGACCCTAGCTTAGTGTTAATGTCAGCACAAATAACCTTAGAAGTACCCATACCAACACCACTACCAACACAGCACCACCATAATTGCTAACCAACAGACCAATATTAGACCTAAGCATTCTAGTACCAACATTTCCAATAACCTTAGATGCATCAGTGTCTACTCCACTACCAGCACAGTACCATTAGAAATACCAACACTACTACCAACATTTACGATAACCATAGATTACCAATGCTGAGTACTCTACTACCAGCACAGTATACCAACACTAGTACCAACATCAAACCAAAACGTAGTATCATTTTCAGCACCAATAACCCATGTACCAATGCCAACAACACTACCAAACCAGCACAGTACCATTACAAATACAAACACTGGTACTAAGATCCAACTCAAACTTTGTAGTAATGTCAACATTTGTAACCACACACCTTTACAAATAGTAACTCTAGTACCAGCGTCAAACCAGACTTTAGTACCAATACCAGTACTAGCACCAGTACCAACATCACATCCACACTTAGTATAAATGCCAGCACCAATAACCTTAAAAGTACCAATGCCAACACTACTACATTACTGTACCATTACAAATATCAACACTGGTATCAACATCAGTTCTAAACTAAGTATCTGTGCCAGCACCAATAACCTTAGATCTACATTAGTACCCACACAAAACCAGTACAGATACCAATTCTAGTACCAATACCAGTACTAGTACCAGGATATCTGTAGTTCCAAATCCCCAACCCTAGTATCTATGCCAATCTCAATACCAGTGCTAATACCATTGTTGAAACCATTTATGATTTCTTTTAATTCTAAAGTAAATATTTATAATTCAAAGAGCCGTTTTTTATAAATGTCTGCATGATTTTAATGGTAAAAAATACAGTTTGAATTGATCTGTTTTAAAACTTTTAGAAGGTTTTAAAACTTTATCGATTTTTGAAGTTTTACACTGATCAGGTTATTTCAAAACCTTTTAAATATTACTCCTTAACTGGATAAACAAAATGTTGTGGCACAATTTATGGCAGGAAACTAATTTTGGTCCTAAATCTATGGTCTAACTGTTCGAAATTTTCAAACAGGATTTAGATGAACATTGCTGGACCTTGTTGCACCATCGGAAGCTAGATGAGAAGAAAGGAAGGTATTACTGCCTGTATTTCTTTTAGTAAAATCCTTTACGAGGCAAGTGACTCATGAATGGAGTCGGCACATAATCTCAGGTTTCTGTAGTGTTAAGCAAAGACTTTCTCCGGACAGAACACTAATCTATCACAAGTTAACTCATGGCAGACTCTGGTACACATTTACCTACCCTGGAAGGCTGGAAAGCTAAATAGCTTAGGCAGAAAAAGGGTTGAATAAATATTCAAATCTTGGCAGAACCGGGGATTGAAAAGGGAACCTTTTGGTCAGAAGGCATAGATTTGACCAACGGTGCCAACCATGTGCAGATTGGTATTTCCTGAGTTGAGTGATATCATTGTTCACTGTAACAGATCAAGCATAATTTAATGTTTATAACTTATAAAATAATTTGTAGTCTATTGCTGTTTACTTCAAGTATTAAATAAAAGCTTTGAAAGTAAAAGGAAGAACATTGCTGAATTTGATTTTGTTAAATTTGGAAATTTTTTGTTGGTAAACATTTTAGTTAAAACAATGCAAAGTTTCTCGTTTTGCATCTAGTGTGTTTAACGTATATATAGTAATAAATACTCATAAATCTGATCATGTTTGTTAAAGTGTATATAGATATGTGAACAGACATAACTAGAATGCTGCTGAACAAAATAGAAAATATCAGTTGTTTGCTTTTTGTATGTATAAAATGTCCTTACCCTTCTACTGGTAATGACAAAAGAAAAATTCAATTAAGATTTTTCTTCATGGTATAATTTGCATTTAAAGTTGGAAAAAACTACTTCTGGATTCACCTTGAGCGATGGGAGACTGGTAACAACCATGCTGTTTTCTGGTCCATGACGTCAAGAGCAGAAATTAGTAGTGAGAGACCGGTCCTGTTTTTATATATCTGTTCCATTTTTTGTATGGTAGCGAGGTGTGTTGTAGCTACGTAAATTGAAAAAAATTCTTAATCGAAGTGGTTCTTTTGCCATCACTTAGAAGGGTAAAGACATTTTATACACACAAAAAACCCACAACTGATATATACACTTTAAAACGTGAACATTGTGTTTTCTGATGTGCTCGTTACCCCCTTTAGCATTTTGTTTGAATTCTATTTCATTTCTGTGAACTCTCAAATATAACTATAGTTTAATTTTACTGACTTCTTTAATTACGTAGATAGGAATTAAAAGTTATCTGGAGAAAATTGCGATTTTTAATATATAGAAAAGTTCTGTGGTGTGCTTATTTTTGGCGCTTCTTCTCGAGACTTTTTTATTTAGAATTGAGACAAAATATTAAGCATATTTTTTCTTTTTTCAGAAACTGTAGCCACCGATGTGATCTATGCGGCCAGGAGTTCTTCGGCCTTTTGGCGTTCACAACTCACATTCACGGGGAAAAACACGAGGCAGCTGTTCAGAAGTGGCGAACAGAACAGCGCTGGAATGAGTGGAGTTTAACCAGTGAAGATAAGTTAGAAGACGAGTCGGTTGTCTCCCAAAGTTCGACGTTAGCGTTTAAAAAGGGAGACGAGAAGAAAGAAAAGAATATATACAAGTGGTACAAAGGTGATAGCTCTTCACGCGGTGGATTTTCTTTGAAGGACGGCAAACAACAAATTGAAAGAAAAAGTAGGTCTCCAAACAAATCAATATCAAGTAGCTATCATAATCGGGATCAAGGACCCCGCGGCTTTAATAAAAACCAAAGCAATTTCAGGAAATGGCAAGATAGTTTTGAGAACAAAAACAACGAGTCCCGGAAAGAAGCAATTTCCAACGCAAAACCTCGAAATTCAAAACGACAAAAACTCTATCATGATTGTTCCTCGGAAGGTTTTAGCGATTACTATGATAAGAGCGACGTAAATTATGAAGACTTTGAAGGCAAGTTATCGTTGCGGCAAGAAATTGAACCAAAAGGAAAACTGACGAGCTATCTTCGGGAAACTAAAGCAGATATCAACTATGCAATTTCTACAGAAGAAAGTGTCACTGAAGACAGCAACTACGTGCGAGGAAGTGAGAGCCAAATTGAGTATACTGCACGCAGTGCTTCTATCGTTAGGAGTTCTGTTAATTTAGGAAGTCGTGGGTGTTCAAAAGAGAGCGAGCAGATTTCTGAGACTCATCGTCGCAATTCCTTTGAAACTGACAAGGGGTATGGCTCTCGGGAGTCTGTTAAAATAAAAGATGGTTTTGATGATTGCAGTGCTGTTGATAAAAGTGATAAAAATTCGGAAGGATTTGAAGAAAGTGTGACGAGTGCAAACCTTTCTGGGTCAACATCAACGGAACCGGAACGCAGAAATTCCCGGAAAGGAAAGCCGCAAAAACGGCTTGCCAAAAAAAGCTTGGATGCTGAGAGAAATAAGAATGCTTTAGTTTCGGGTGCCGACAACAGCGTTGTGTGTATTTCTAGTGATTCTGACGGTTTCAATTCACCAATACGTACCAATTCCGGTAGAAACAACAAGATGAAAAGTGGTTCAAGAGAGGAGAGAGAAAAAAGACTTCTTAGACACAGGAAATATGAAAAAGAAATGGAAGATAGAATGGCGAAAATTCAACGGAATTTAACATCTAATATTTCCAGCTCTCTAGACAATATCTCGACGGATCTAAGGAAGAGTTCTCTTGAAACGCGTTCAGATGTTTCAACCGTGACGAATTCGGACAATTTGTCATCAACATGTTGTCCAGAGAGTGCTGGGAAGCGCAGCGTGTATTCGTCTTTAGAGAATGCAACTTCGGACAAGAAACTAAAACCTGATAGCGCGGCAATGAATAAGACAGGAACAAGTTCAACTCTTTCCATAGAAGAACGAGAAGAGGTTTTGCGAAGTGCACTTGGTATCAAGAAGGAAAAGAAAGACCCTACAGAGGTAATATTCATATTTTAGTAAAACCCTGCGTTATTTCGTATTTCAACTCGATTAGTATACAACTTATTTTAAATTGTAGGCGTTTTGTTTGCTATCTGGCCTTGTAGGCTTATCGTGATACATTTTGATTTTCGTTGTCAAAAATTGTTACATATTTTTAGTAAAAAATACTCATCTTTTATTACCATTATTGGGTTTAGTGCATGCAAACGCGTTTGAAACTTTATTTAATGAAAGGCGGTGAGCTGTTTTGTGACTGCTTTTTATGAAACGTATTTTGGCAGCTTAATTTGCTCGGAATCAGTTCGAGCTCACCGAGAGCTCAGAGTATAAAAAATACTTGAAATTTTATGAAATAGAGGGAAATATTTAATGAGCGATCCAGGATCGACTTTCTTGGTCCTAGCATTGTTATAAACTGGCTACTGTTTTAATGCTGCACTTGTAAAGCTCCTTTAGTTTCCTGTTATCCATCATTAAACAGACTGGTTTCTAAAAGAGATAATAATAAATAAACACTTCGTCAGTGTTTCTAAATAAGCCGTTGTGCTTATAGAATAGTTTTTTATGATAAAAACAAGACAATGACGTTTCGGACGTTATTCCTTTGTCGGGGTGAAGATGAAAGGTTTTCTAAAGAAACAGTGTTAGAAAATACTATTTTCAGTTATAGACACCGTCGAAAAAGAAGACAAAGCACTGACGTTTCGGACCTTGGTCCAGTTCCTCGAGTGAAGGACTAAAATCCGAAACGTGAGTTTTTTATCTTCTTTTTCGACGGTACAACTGCTTTCTAAAACTAAAAGAGTGAGCCGTGTTCTTAAATCTCGATGAAGTCGACTTGTTTGTTGAAAAATCGTAGCACAATGTTCACGAGAGTTAAGTGTTTTTGTACAAGAGTTGGTAGGCTGCTTTCTTTACATTTGCTATACTTAAACCCGTTACGAACCACGTGGCCACTGGAGCCGCCGGCACTTATCTTCTGTCTCTGTAGTATTAAGGCCAATGGGAGTCAAAGACTCCCCTTGGAGGGGACTCTAATCTATAACAGGTTAGCTCCAGCAGACACTGGTACTCATTTTCCGACCAGTCAGTGGTAAGAATGGAAAGCTGAATGAGCTTAAGCAAAAACGGTCACATGAATTTTGAAATTTCGGCAGAGCCGGGATGGAACTCGGGATGGAACTCGGGATGGAACTCGGGATGAAACTCGGGATGGAACTCGAGATGGAACTCGGGATGGAACTCGGGATGGAACTCGGGATGGAACTCGGGATGGAACTCGGGATGGAACTCGGGATGGAACTCGGGACCTTGTGGACGCCAACTATACTGTCTTCAAATGGGCCGAAATCCATTTGAATTGTCTTCAAATTCTATTTTCAATATAATTGTATAAAACCGGAATTTTTACCAGATAAGAAGAGTTCAACAGAGGCCGAGTTTGTATTTTGCTGAGTTTGTATACTCAGTTGGCTGCGGTTTTCGGGTAGTTGCAACTTGCTCCATGTTTTTATCTGCTGTCACCATAGCTGTCTTTTCAAACTAACTTTGTTTTGGCACCGATATCTCGACCATCTTTCCAACTACTTCATGGCTCAGAACATTTAACACGAAGATAATCCAAGATGAACTTTGTTCTGAATGAATTACGTAACGGCTCCATTGGAAGATTATCTTGCAATTGGTTGTACTTTGTTTATTGAGTTGTTGTTTTAAAAAGTAAATGTTTTCAGAATATTGATTTCTTTAATATTTAATTATTTAATGAAAGCTATGAAGTGAAACAAAAAAGCATCTAATTTGTTGTGACTGGACTGCTTCATAATTTATCAAAATTTCTTCCTGTACTTGACAAAAGTGCCCTTTATATATATATATATATATATATCTTCAAGTTATTTATAACACTGTTGTCCTGGTCAGTGTTCTCAACTGAAAAGAGATTGACAAGAAACGGCTTCCCAGCCTTCTGATCATCTTAACCGGCTTAAATATCTACAGCGTTGCTCAAATCTCGTAGTCTTTTTTGAATTTCTCTTCTGTATTTTGTTGTTGTATGATAAATGAGTTTTATTTTTTCTGAACATGAGATTAATGAGTTGGAAATTTCTTAGCTCAAGTTTTTCTGCTCAGTGTTAAATGGTGTTTTATCTCCAGAGCTCAAAATGCTATTTAACTTCTGTCTGACAATCCCTGCCAGAGCTTGATGCGAAAGGGGGCAGATTAGTTGATCATATTCATGGGCCAAAGATCAGATTTTTTAAATCTTATCGCGTTCTAGTATTTGAAGGCTCTTCTTTTACGTTATTTTGTTTTTATGAAATGCGAGTAAGTTTGGGGAATAACGTAAAACTCAATCATGACCCATAAAGGCGCTGAGCAGGTTCTGTTTTTGATTCATTCTACGACAGTCGCAGGATACGAATGGTCATGGTATATTATTGTGCCATGATTATTATGGTTCATGGTTAACGTCTTCCTTCCGCCCGGACACGATTGAAACACGAACTAACCGTTTGAATTGAAATGTATGGACGCAAGATAAGGACAAAATCGATACTAACTGTTTGGTACATTAAAAAATTCTTGAATCGTAAAAAGGCCAGTGGCAATAATGGCTCTCTTACAAGTGCGTATATAAGCCACCGACATCTATTCATGGTTGGAAGTTCTGGAGACAAGTTTCATTAGCCAGGCGAGTTCCCCGGGAAATGTGAAGTCGCCCAGCGGTTACAACCCTTATCTTCGCCGGTAAAAAGACAAAACCGCAAATGACCTTAACGCCTGCAGTTATGTTCTAATACCACTTGTATTCTAAGATTGGAGTCAATGTGGTCTATTTTCAGAGGGAAATTAAAAAAAGGAATTTCGTTTAACGTCCCTTCCTGATTCTAAAAGACTCTAAAATTGAGTGTAACTCTAATAATAGGTGTCTTTCATTTTTTAATATAAAAATGTATTTGGTTTATGATTAACCAATTCCTATCCTTTGGTTAAGTTTCTCAATTTCTCTTTCCTTGTTCGTTGGTCAGTCCTATCACCAAATATAACTAAATAAGGCTTTATTTCAACCGTTCTTGCCAATATCTTTGTAATTTGTTTAGCGTCAATAAAGCACACTTTAGTTGTTTACACCCAGTCTTGGTATGATAGACCTTAAGTTCAATGCCAAAGGCCTAAGATCACATAGCCGCTCCTTGAAACTAGAACGGCATAATTCATTAATTGTCTGGAAAAGGCGTTAAGGATTGTCAGTCGTGTTATTTTCCGGGAGCTACTGCGAAGTCACGAAGTAGCGGTTCAGTGGTATCTTGCTAAAATGCTAAATTAGAGAACTGGATGACTGGCAAGTTGAAAGATTAAAACTGACAGTAAGTGATTCGTTAGAACAAGCTATATCAGGCGATGAAGTAAACTTGCATTGATTTGCATTGATTTGCATTGATTTGACCTGAAATAATTTTATGCTTTATGTGAGTCAGAAAAAATAGTTCTTTTTTCGAAGACGTCACAAAAGCAATAATATCAAAATTTTGTAGTTGATCAATTTCCTGCTAAGCTAATGACGCTTTTTAAAACAATTTGACAAATATGTTTTTATCATCACGTAACAACACAGAATTACTGTTTTGTTTGGCAATTACTAACTTGTCATTGAGTAATCTTTGTCGTTCTTAAAATCCTTCCCTTCACGCAATCTCGTTTAGTCTACTTTAATCTTTAATCTTTAATTGAGATAATTACCTTTAGGAGCTAATATGGCAATGATAGTATTTTTAGTATTTATAAAATATTTTGAGTGTACGTCTTCGAAAATGTTATTATTAAAAGTAAGATAAATTATGTTGTTCCGCTTTGCTTGGTTTATTTTTATCATTTGGAATTTGAAGTATTTTGTCTAGAAACGTGAACAAGATTAAATTTAAAACTTTGTCAATCACGCTTTCTTGACTGTTATGTGCTGACACAAGACTCGTGTGTTGTTCCTGTGAATAAACTTAGAACTTAGAATGGATGCTCTCATTTAGATTAACTCTAAACGACTAGAAGTGCTGCTGTTAGCCAACTTTTTTTATTTTAAGCTTTCGTTGACAGTTCTAAAACTTATTCCTGCAGGCTATGGGCAGTTCTAAAAATTATGCCTGCTATGGGCAATTCTAAAACTTATGCCTGCTATCGATCGCGATGGTTAGACATAACACGGCTGAGTTACTGGGAAATTGTTAGGGCCATTACAACAAATTATACTAGCATAACATTTGGTATGCATAAGTATTTGTGAATAAAATGTTTACAATAGTATTATTTACACATTGTTCAACGGGTCGTTGCAGCTGCTTATCGTGGCAATATTATCAACGTGACTACTCCACGAATATAT
The DNA here is from genome assembly GCA_025331005.2 of Zoanthus gigantus. Taxonomy (NCBI): domain Eukaryota; kingdom Metazoa; phylum Cnidaria; class Anthozoa; order Zoantharia; family Zoanthidae; genus Zoanthus; species Zoanthus gigantus. The sequence continues at coordinate 9,337 of JAOBBB020374871.1, forward strand.
TTTTCTCTGGAGTTGATATTTGGCCTTGATATAGAATCTGGGATCGCCTCGATTTCACGTTGCAGACGAAATAAAGAACAATACTTCGGTCACGCGAAAATTTCTACGTACGCCAGATGTTTCGAAGAACATTTGAACACGAAACTGATTTTATAACTGCATCAAAATACCTTGATGGTTTGTTTGACCGAAGGTGTTAGAGATTGCAAAAGCGTTGACGAAACTAGGAAATCACTGCAGTGGAATGTTGCACCCAACAGGGGAGAGATGATCGGCCCGGTGTCATACCTTGGCCCTTTGTGTACTTGTCACTTGCTTGTCATCGAGTAGCTAACCAAACTGGGATTTACGGTCAATTGTATCGCTTGACAATACTTTTATCATCGGACAGGAGGTATGAACCGGAATATCTTCCTAACTGTTTGGTCTTCTGAGTGTTGATATCAGAACAGCTTATACAAGCGATTTGTCGGAATATCTGTATTTTCGAAAACTTAAATTGTCATGTATGTATGTTCCTCGCGAACGTTCTCGTACAAATTGATTTATAAAACAATCTGATTGTCCATCATATTTAACCGATGCTTAAAGATGTTATTCATTTCGTCATTTTTGTATTGTTTCAGGAAATTTCACCTACGAGTTTTTGTTCAGCGGTAATCAAGGAAGAGCGAGAGACGCCAGGAATAGAAAGTTTGGATTCAGCCGATGTGCATACTCTGTGTGTGAGCTCTGAGGCAGCAACGGTACAAGGTGAGTTTTAAGAATTGATCGTTCAAGGATTTTTTTTTACGAAACATGTCACAGAATTCCACTCAATTAGGTGTTATTCTGAAGAGAAAAATTTACGGAAGGGAGCATTTTTGACTTGACCTTGAACTCTAAACAATAAACCATTTAACAGCTCGTTTTCAGTTTGTTTTATGCGAATTCACACGAAAATAAAAGTTGAAAGTTCTGCGAACCACAAATGAAGCAAACATCGAAATTTTCGTTTCTGGTAAGAACTGAAAGGGTGATTCAACGTTTCTGGCATCGTTTTGTTTATATATTTTATAAAGAAAAATCTGTCGGATTTTGTTCGTGACGAACGATCATTTTCCTTAACGTTCAGACGGAACAGCAAATTACTAACCAGTAACAGTTTTTGACTATTTTAGAAAAATACTCTTGGAATAAGCCGCTTGAGGCAAGAAATAATGGCAAGATGAACAATTCTTGCTCTTTTGTTCTTAGATTATCATTAATGACTGGATAGTGACAACAAATAGTTTCAGGAAATATGACACGACCTCGATCCTTTTGTGTCGCTGGGGAAAGATCAGGAATCTAAGATTTGCGCAGAAAGAGAAAGCGAATTGAAATGTGTTACAAAGCAAATTCCTATTCCAAGCTTTAAGCGATAGTCTTACAAATACAATATTTTTCTTCGCTCGAAAAAAAACATCTAAACTGATGTTGCCTTAAACTAAGCTGGAGTAAAATAAAAACTATGTGATGCCGAGGACCACAATTTTTGTTGAAAATTTGTATAACTATAAGGAAACTATTTTTTAAAATGGAAAAATTCTTATCAAAGTAGGTCGCATCTTTAAAAAAAAACATCTAAAAAACAGTTTTTGAGTAGCTAAAATGCCTCCGGAAGGCGCGGAGAATGGAAAAATGAATCCAGTCAAATTTCTCAAAACGCAGAAAGGAAGAAGAATGTTAAGAATATTGAGACTGCAGTTTTACTATTTTTAAGTGTAGCCTTCAAGGGTAAAATGGTAGTTATAATATGAAGAAGTAAAATTGACTTTAAAACTTTAAAGTTCTCCATAGCGAGAAGTTTTTCAGTAGAATACGAGACATAATAGCCATGGGTCAATCGTTTCTGATGTCATCGCTTGCAATCTTCATAATTAGTGTACAACTTTAGGAAGTAAGTGACCAAGATTGATAAGAGTTGAGTTGGGAACTTGAGAAGGTTATTAAGAAAAGAAATGGACGAAACGTTTCTATAGACTGAAGGATATTCGCTTTCTAGAAACGCAAACGCAAAAACGTAACTAGTTTTAATTTTTTTGTAAAACTTCTATTATTTTCTAGGAGCAGTGTTTAACATATCAGGCTCGCATTATCATTTCAACTGTGTTCCGTAAATTACTTTTGAAATTGGGGCATTTGAAATGAAAATGAGACGGAGAGAGATTTGCTAAATATTACCAAAACTATCATATGATTTTAAAATATATATTAGTGATATTTTAAAATTTTTGTTTAATTAAATTTTTTAATTGTTCATATAGAAAAAAAAAATGGCATACATTTGGGGGCTGAAGTAGTTTATGAGGGTGTAATGTGGCTGCTTTTTCTGTTTAACTTAAGCTTGTCTCGCGAGTTCATGATGTTTTTGCATGTTAAATTAACGTTTTTGTTAAGTATGTATAAAAATAAAATAAAGTAAACTTATAACTTAAATAAAAGACGTATAACTTAGATAAACTTAAATTTAACTTATAACTTAAGTAAACTTATAACTTTATAAGTATTCAGTTAAAAATCTTCAAATTCTGTGAAAGCGCGCGACAGCTTATTTCAAACTGTAAAGCGTGACTTAGTTTAACTGTAAAAGTCACCCTTGATATTACGGAACTTGTAGCTTGTTGAAATAGGTCGTGAAAAACAAAAACGTTGTGTCAAGACAATTTTGATTGCCAAAGGAACTAATACCGGAAATTTAAAATATATTATATAGTGAAGTGCACGTGAAGGTTTTTTTCTTACGTGGCTTTGCATTGGGAACAGAACAGGAAAATTTAAAACGGTAACTTTTCCGGTCTACGAAGTCAATCTTCGTGCTATCTTTCATGCGAGTCTTTATACGGAGCAATAAAAGAATTAAGCTTAGAGCAGATTATAGATGTAGTAAACCAGACTTTATTGTTTCCGCATTCTATATTCCACCATACCGGAGTTGTATTTTTCGTATTGGATTTAATTATTATGGTATTAAATTATGCAATATATTTTTAAAACTTGCCTTTTTTAATAATTTCATATTTGTTTAGACTTACAAACAAATGAATGTACAAAAACAATTATCTCTTGAAGCTTTACGAGAGTATAAAGGCTGAGCATTTGAACAGAAAAGAAGTTTGTTATCTCTACTGAAACTAGAAGTGTTCGCGTCCGACTCTCAACAACACTGCTATAATAGTGAAAGACTAAGGTTATCAGTGCTTTACCACTTAAAATTGCTGGAGATTTTAATAAGAAAAGTAAAGTTTTAAATTTAGATTGCCGTTGCCGAGTTAAATTTTGGTTGCAACTAGTATTAGTAAGTTAGTTCCCGCATCGAAACCGTAGCCGCTTATTTATCGATATAAAATGAGGAAACAGTAGTTTTACGTTTATTAGCTTTTTGGTGCCTTGAGATACATTCAACGAATCAGGAATTCTTTAGCCGACAAGAACTGCTGTAGATATGTTGTGGAATGTTTACAAGCAACACCAGAGTATGATGTTTTTATATGTCTATGTTCTACCACTGAGTATTTTATCTTACCTCAGTTTCAACTAGTTGTAGCCGGACATAAAGAATACGACATGGAAATTGCTTTTCTATTACAATTGCAGAGCAAATACCAAGTGCTTGGAAAACGCTTGAGAGAAACTTCCTTTACATTGGCAAACTTGAAATGCTTCCGTTGGTTCTCCTTAAAACAAGCTTTCAAAAATCAGTAATTTATGGTTCATAATTTGCTTTCGGATTTGCTGACAGTTTATTATTTTTACCGGATACGAGTCCGTTTGAATTATAAAAACGACAAAAGAGCAGCGGAAAAGTTTGATTTCCTCGCAAGACCTCAGTTGCGCCAAGGTCAGGTTTTTTTTTGTTGTTTTTTTTAATTTCATAAATTGTTTTTCTACCAGATAAAAATTGAATCCACCGTTTTCCACTTTTGATCTGTTTTAGAATGCTTTGGAAAATATAAACTTCGTAAACTATTATCAGCTCATTAGCAATTTCGCACTCTGCTTTAAAAGACTTTTTAAAGTTTCGAAAATTGTTTTATCTTTTTTTTGTTTGTTTGTGTCTGCATTTGTTGTGTGTAGTTTTGTGCCACTATCGTATGATCGCTTGGTGAAGTTTCTGGCAGCAAAATTAGAATGATTTATTACAGTGCTGATATTGCACTTTTGGTAAGGTTGCGGAAATTTTAGCGATAAAGTTCTCGACAGTACAAATATATTGCTATTCGCCGAAACAAAACTGTAGAAAAATGTTGTCGGTCGATATAGTTCCAAAAAATATATTAAGGAAACTTAGAAGAAGTCATTCCGGCTTACCTTTGCTGGAAAGATGACCGAGTATTGAGGAAAAATCCGTTTTTTTTTAAATTTATCTATGGAGCGTTGTTATCCTTAAGGCTTAACTAGTGAAACGTGCTCCATTCATGCGGATCGTACGTTAATGGAACACTTATGAACACAAGATGATTATAAATTTTTATCACGTACCAAAGTGAAAGGGCGGTCTTTTGACACCGACATGGCACAAGGACATGCGTGCGCACGACATATAAGCTAGCTTATTTTTCATTTAAGCCCAAGTAATCGTATGCAGGTGCAAACCGTTTGCAGTGACATTTTCAAACAAACACACACATGCAGTTTGCCTGGTGGTTAGACATGTTACTAGTTGTGTCAGAAATATTCCCAATTTAGCCGTAAAATAGGTCTGCGAAAAAAATCAAAACTCTCAATGAGACGACTCATGGTTAATGCGCACAAATAGACAACAATTTAGAGCCAAACTAGCATCTTCCATAGTTGTAGACAACTCGTTCAAGATTCCTGTCGAAGAATGAAGTGTTGACTCAGTTTCTACTCTGCTTTTCTCAGCTCTTTATATTTTTAAAACAAATAATGCGTTAATAATATGAAACAATCAAACCATTTTTCCTAAAAGAAATCAAAGAATCAAACTAGAATTGTTTAAAACGGCACTGCGTTGTAAGGAGAACAAGTTCCCCTAAACTGATAAACAACAAGGATCGTGACACTAAAACAAAAACAGCCTTTGCCTGATTATCATAAATTACACCAATTACAACTAGAAGTAATAATAGATCAGAGAAGTGCGTTCGATTTTTATTAGTAGCTAGAAAACACTAAACAGACAACTGAGGTAAGAAAACTTTTTATGCTATTTGCAGAAAAAGTCTCTCGATTTAAAAAAAAAGCGAAATTTCCTCCCATAAAAAGTCTTGCAGTGAGGTTTAAAACAACTCTAAGAAAACTCTTATACTTCTAATTAATCTCTTTTTTTTTTCTTCATCTTTACTACTCACTTTATAAAAGTAAAACAGATCTTAAAGGTACGAAAACATTTTTAAATAATTTTCTTGATAAATTTACAGTTTTGACAGACACGTGAAATGCTGATCAAACTGAAACTCATTCGCTATCGAGTCTGACACGAAACATAACGTTTCTTTCTTAAAAATTATACCACTGCGTAATTATTTTTCAAAAACCAGCGACGAAAACCATTCACAAGTAAATCACCTTGCAGCGTCGAAGCACAAATTCAAGGCATTTGTGATAATCAGCCGGGCAGACGAAAATCGCTCAAAAACGGATAGCATCAAGCTTGAGCCCGCGAGTAACAACACGATTAGTATGCGTTGTCCTTCGTAGAACGCAATAAACTTTTTAGAAACAATATTCTTAATATACCTCACGGTAGACTAGAAGCTTACCAACTGGGCTTACCAGGCGACGGTAGTTTAATCTTGTTTTACTGACTATTTTATATAGATAGTAATAATTGTTTTCTTTGGAATATGTTACAGACAAGACAATTTAATACCGAATGTTTAGCATAAATTAAATTTTAAAGGTGGTTAAGTTTTTTGTGACATGGTTGTTTAAATTCTATCCTTTAGCAAACAAGTTTAATGATGATAAACAATAATAGTAAACAATTCTATAGTTTTGGTGCTGCACTCTAGAAAGATCGATCACCTACTGAGTGACAAGAGACTGAAACGTTACGATAATTTATCAGTAAACCGGAACTTGACCGTAAGCTACCGGTTATTTTAACAGATATAAGTCTACATAAATATCATGGCGCTTAACTACGAATAGCTTTATAAGTTTTGGTGGAAAAAAAATGAAACTCAATCATTTTGGTTGCAATGTTGCAACTTTTACTAGAAGGTCATCAGACATAGTAGGAACGCTAGAAAAATCATTATATGTTTACGACAATGATCAAGAACTTTGAAAGAATCAAATTACTCATTGTACTAATTCGCGGAAGCCTTTTAAAATTAGTCTAATTTTCATCCAGTATAATGGCAATGCGGTTATCGCAGCGCGACCACAAGGCCATCTTTTGATTCAAGATTTTTTCCGCCAAAGAGGATGGAAACCTGCTGTGAATTAGTATCCTGTCCAGGGGGAGCCATTCACTTAAACAAATACACAGAAACATGGGATAGTTAAAAAGGATTTTTAAACATTCAACCAATATGAGAAAGAACTAAGCAAAAACTCAAGGCTTGCAAGCTAAACAAGTGACCAAGCTGGCGGTTCTATTCAGGATAGTAGCTTCATGATCAGGAGAATATCAAACAAACAAACAAATTAACTCTAGACTGCTGGATAGCAAAACCGTTAAGTTTAGAATCCTTGCTTTTCCTCAACGTAAGTCACAAAGTTTAAAACAACATAGGAAAAGTGTTTTACCTATATCGGTCTCATGGGTTTAGTTTCTTGAACTTTACCGTTTTGTAAATCTTTTTAATAAACACTAAGGAAGCCCTCGTTTCTAGCTTGATTAGAATGAAATCTTACGTATACAACCAGATAATATTTTGAACTGAAAATTTTCCTATTCAGCGTCGTAGTCCTTCATGCATGTCATTGACTAATATAGTCAATATAGTAATAGAACGAACTACTCGATTTTAAGCGTAGATGCTTTTGGCGGTGTTGCACCGAATAAACAAAAACAAACAGTTTGATATTGTGTTGAGTTCACATGAGCTTTTATAAGGGTTTGGCGTTTGATTGTTGTTGACATAATCAAGAAACACCAATGTTCAATATTTGTTTTTTCTCTGTGTCACAAAGTTTCCAGTCATCTGTAAAACCGAAGTGCAAAGTTTCGTAACGTTATTTTGCGGTTGTTTAACCTCTCAGACGTTTTAGCATTTCAGTTTGTATTACAGAAAACCAAACTGTCAGTTGTGATATAGCTTACAGACGTCGGCTTTAAGACTTCATTCGGTGTAACCTTCAAAAGGCAGCCAGCAAAATTCACTTTCGCTACCGATTAGGAAGAGAACTGAGAACAATCGCTTTAGAAAAAATTGCGTGACTTTATATACATGTAGGTTTTAAAAGTTTTTTCGCCCGAGCTTGATTCCAAGAAGAAGAAGAACACTCCGTCTAAAGTTGAGTTGAAATCGATCATGTTTTTAAAACATACAACATAAGGAAAAGTTTTAAGGTTAGATTATGTACTCTGTTTTTTAAATAATCCTGAATTGCTATCAATCGTAATATAGGCATTGAATTTACGGATATGTAGTCGTATTTGAATACGATCTTAAAATTACAACCGAAATTTCTATTTTGTGATTAGATTTAAGCTGGTAACAATCATATTTTAAGGGGATTATGAATAATGAAATTAAACATAAATGGCGGCATTTATATGGCCAAAGAGAGAATTTAAAAAAATTGAGGGGAGATTGTATTTGCTTGCTGCAATATTAAGAAAAGCAACAGATTAGTGGGTGTTTTGATATGCAACAATAAAATAATAACTTTAATTTAGAACTAAATAACTTTTCGTTGCTTCATTCGAATGCAACTTATGTTAGTATATTCAGCACAAAAAATATATTCGATAAATGAAGTGGAGGTCCATTCAATAAAGTTTGCAATTATTGACAGACATGCTTGTGCTCCAATAATCTTTATTTAGTTTTTTTTTTTGTGAAAAGCATTAACTTTATAGATTTCTTACAAATCTCTTTTTTATTCTTTGTCATGATGGCAATGAAAATGCTGAACATGGAAGCTGTAACTGTGATTTGTGAAGAAAAAAAAAAGAATTTGAGGATTTTTCTAGAATTTTTTAGGCTCTCTTAAAACTAACAGTGTCATCACTTTGTTTGCTTTACTATCCTTTCCAAGTTTCCTTTTCTTGTAAAATCAAGTCTTATTTATCTTTGTTTACTCTCCACCAAAAGTTATATGCTAAAAAGCAGCTTTTAAACAGGGACGCTGCAGTGATTCAGCTATTGACGCACTAATTGCTTGTTTCTGACCATATTTTTTAAATTCTGCTTCAGGGTCTCACACCTTAACAAGTAATACTTCAAGCCCGGCTAGTGTTTCCATGGCGAATGGTCATGTGGCTCTAACCACGCCCAGTATCAGTCCCTTGCAGCCGCAATGCATTGTTGTAAACACAGATGGAAGTCGGTGTGGAGCTGTGAAATGGAAGGGGTGAGACTGCTACTACTACTACTACAACTACTACTACTACTACCACCACTACTATAATTACTACTATTACTACTACTACTACTACTACCACTATAAACAAGTGTTTTTCATGTAAACTTTACAAAGACATACGAGAAACGTTTTTTCAAAAAATATAAACAATTCTAAATGTTAATCCTACAAATAGGGATGATTTCATCGAAAATGTTCTTAACAGCTCAAATCGTATTGCGATTATTTACACTTCAAACTTCATCAGGAAATGCTTCCTAAGAGGAAAGTCATTGCTCCGATCATAAATTTTTGAACTTATTTCAGTCAATAAATTGAACCGTCTGTATTTTTTTTTTATTTTATAATTTGTTACTGTTAAAGTATTTTAGCCAATTGTGATTTTTTTTTGTTTCATTACTTTTCATTAATTTTTCATTAATTTTTAGTAATTAAAATTATTCATCACTGTAATGTTTACATTGATTTTGTAAATCAATTATTTATAATAATATTGTAAAAAAGATTGCTGTGGCAATATGTCAACATTTTACATCATGCCAATAAAGCTTGTACTTCACTTCACTTCCCTACTGCTACTGCTACTGCTACTACTACTATTACTACTTCTACTACTACTGCTACTTCTATTACTACTACTACTACTACTACTACTACTACTACTACTACTACTACTACTACTACTACTACTACTACTACTACT
>JAOBBB020374981.1:0-18551 GCA_025331005.2 Zoanthus gigantus
CATATCAATCCCAAACTCGGTAGGTATACTAATTCCTAAGTATTCTTTCAACCAGTAGCGATGAGGTTTTGGTTATTCAGTGGTCTAAATAAAAAATTGAGAAAAACCGTGAAAGGGTCTATTATTTTAGAAATATCTAAAATTCTCCGAATACTCTATAAAATTTCCGATAATGCTTATATTTATCAATTTTGTTTTTTATACTATAGCGATCAATGAAGAAACAACGAGTTGAAATCGCACTAGGCACATTTTGACTCCTCATTCATGGACATAACGGATCAACATAGCCAGAGTTTCTCCCTCAATAGTCGTTCCATCAAATCATATAAAATTTAATTGATACATCCTCTTCCGGTAGTTCTTTTGCAATAGATTTCTACTCCATCATGATTGACTGAGATGTGAGAGTCACATCTGCTTCTTGAAAGATATCTCTAAAGTATTCAAGACGGTTAAGGACAGTCCCTTCTAGTACCTGTGGATGGCGTTTCTCCTTTTCTGGTGGACCCCTTTTGGTGAAGGAACGGATATGAACCGACTAACCCATCTCGTGGTTGGTTGGAATACAAACAAAAATAAAACTCGCAAAATTGTCAATTCTTTTCCGAAATTCCCAAATTTCTAAAGTTTTTTTTTGATGTCTAAAATTCCCGCGCATAGTCGTATCGGGTAATTTTTGAGCTGTCACCAAGTTAAAATTTAAGTGACAAGTATCACATGCAACAAAGGTTATTTATCTGACATGTGTCAGATCTAATTTTTTAAGCCAGTTATAAAGTATTTTTTAAGACGCTAAACCGAAAGTTTTGAGTCCTAATTGTTAAATTTTAATAAAATTTTTATTGTTTTGTTGGCTTTAAAACGTAAAATAAAAGCTGAGATATTTCATAAACATATTTCATAAACAAAGACAAAGTGTTAGCAAAAGCAAGTGAAATTACGCAGACGCCGTTTTAAATAGATTCTACACTCATCTGGGAAACAAACAAAATTCACACTTTTGTTTTGAAATCTAGCACGTTCTTTTGTCACGGGTTAAATTAAATTACCACACAAAGTATCACGTCTTAGTAAAGGCGGGGGCAGCTGTAGTGAGAACTATTCCTAGTAATTTATTTCTAAATATATCGTTTGTTTTTATAAATAAATTATGGACTGGATTGCACCGCGGGATATCATGTTCATGCTATCTATTGCATGAGTTCCGGTTTTACTCATGTTACGTACGTGACCGGGCGCAGTATTCATATGACAGCCGGATGTTCCTGTGATTTAAGCTTTTCAAACAAACGGTTTTATTTTGACAAGTAACTTGTCTTGGAACTCAACCTGTGTTCATTTAGCTCAACAGCCATTGCTTTCGGAAAGAGCGCAAAATCTTTACATAAATTTATTCTAAAATTCTTTGTCGAAGGGGAAAGAAGTGTTTTAGTACGAGTACCGCTGCATTAGCAGCAGAAGAAGGTGAGGTCAGAGCCATAAGAGTTTAAGATAGGCAGATTTTGACTAAGGACGAGGTGAGCGTACTACAAGAATAGACTAAACAATGAGACTCTTGCATCACAGTTGAGAGCTTTTTAAAAATGCAACCGCGGTAAATACAGCTTGGCAAGTGCTGAAATCTGAGGCACGGACAATGCAAATATTTTGTTTTGAATATCATTACGCTTTACGTTTTTTAAAAAAGCATCTGGCAGAAAATTTTGCCATGCTCGTAATTCTTTTAAGATTTCAACATTGAATTCGGACTTCGTAATTGTCTTTACCTTTATGAATGGTTTTAGTTGAGGTAAAAATGATTTGGGAATTCTAGTTAAGTTATTATTTTTAATTTTTCATTGTTCGGTTAGAAGCAATTTTTTGCGTTATTTATTTTTATTTAAAGGCAAAGCATTTAATTGTTTTTAAGAATCAATTTTAAGCCTCATTATTCGTCAGAGAAACTTGGTTTTTTTAAAAAATTCTTAATATTCTTTTTTGTTTTCAGTTTTTTTTTGTAAAATATTTCAATTCATGTGGTTTTCTGTTGTGTAGACCTCTCGACCAATGAAAACTCGCAGGAGTGAACAATTATCATCGTTTTGTCAACACCGCAACCTTGGTCTCAGTGGGAAGTTTTGTTTTCTTTCAGGAATTTTGAAGAAACACCAATTTTGTCACGTTCAACACCAAAACGAATTTTCCATATTGACTATATGACCGTTGGTTTAAAACTTTTAAAAGCGTACGGATGGACCTTTTCTTCAACCGTCAGGGCGAACGACGCGCTCAAAAACATAAATGTTTCACACATTTCTTGGCTGGTTGATCTTCTTAGATCCTACGTGATGCGTGCATGCGGCATTTTGTTCACGGTATTCATCATTTGCAGTCAAAAACATGCAGAAAAGTAATTACCTTTGACGTGTATATTTTTTCCTACTACACTTTTTAATTGTCAGCTAATTTGAAAATAGTGTAGCCAAGTTGAATACTGCATTTAAAGAAAAGAATAATGTTTTCTGTGTTTTTAAAGAGTTTCTGTGATTTTTCGCTTTAGGATTTCATTTTGAAATGTAAAAAATTCAGAAACTTAACAAAACCAAAACTTACGATCAATGTTGTTTTTTTTCTAAAGTGCAAGTAACTAGTAAAGTTTAAACAAATCCGTTTAATAGACTGTCGCTCAAAACCCAGTCGTCTAACTGGCACTTAGCTTGCATCTCCGGAAAACGGATTTTAAAATCGAAGATAAAACAAATTGTAACAAATCTAATTGAATAAGTAACTCATTCAGTTTTTTTTTTAAAGATAGCTCTGAAATAGCGGCAGTGTATTGGTTTATACCCCATTTTCATCAACAGTATCGCACACAACACAACTCAACAGCAGACATGTAAACGAAGAGCAGATGCCCAAAACATACCTTTACCGCTCCGGACAACTGGCGACACTATTTTTGTAATGGTTAAAATTGAGCCATTATTTTTTAAAATTTTATTTTTGCTTTGTAAAGGGAGTGCGAAAGACTATGAGCTAATGTCAATTAAACTATGCAACATTCACTACAGCGGACTTTTATTTTAGTTTAATCGTTTGTATTTTAGTAATAAAAGACTTACGGTTTCTACAAACAACCTCGGAATAGCATATTTTGTTCCAGAAATATTTCTTAGAATCCGTTGTTTTTAACAAAACTTTTAAAAGGTAGTTAGAAATAATTTAACCAGAGCTAGAGCTCAAAGCAAAAGGAAAAAATGTTTTATTCAATCTTTCTGTATCGATCAATTCGAAGAGGCTTCAACATAATTTATTTCCTCGGTCATTTTCCGGGCATTTGACAGCAGCCTTTTCTCGGTGGCCGGAATTTTGACGTTAGGAAGTGCCAGAGAGCTCGGCATTTGAACCAAAAAGGACGGGAGGACCGGGCATTTGAACAAACAACGAAATTTTAAATTGCATCTATTTGTTTTCCTATTAAGAATTTTAGTGTTTTGATTATATATACAGCATATAAAGTTCAGCTGTTCAGTGAGCTGTGTATTATGTTAAAGTTAAAATTAAAAGAAAATATTAGCAAAAACGCATTTTTTCTAATCCCGCAGGCGGGGACATTTAAACTCAAATCTTTCCACATGGCCGGGCATTTGACCAGCGATCTTGCCCCAGCCGCTGGGAATTTGACCAACTTCAAATGCCGGGGTTTTCGGGGGGGATGTTGAAGTTTCGAATTGATCGATACATTACTCCTTCACAACAATGACGTATCTAGATACAAGACTGTTAATTTCTCTATAGCAATTGGTAGTTTGATTATCATTGCGTTTCAATTATTTCAATTTTGGGGTTAAACAGATATTTTTTGAAATTTTGAGATTCCAAAGGTTTACGTGCAGTTAAGTTCGGGTTTGTTTTGATACGGAAACTTACCCAGCGTTCCTTCCAACCACCTCCCCCACTCACGTGATTTTAACCAATCAGAAACCAGTATTTTAGACACATGATCCTGAGTAATCAACAAACAACCGCATTAGCAAAGTGTGGATACGTAGAAAGATTTAAGAAAGGTTTTGCAGTAAAGTTTGGAGGGTTTTGTTTGGTTTTACCCTAGGCCTTTGGCTTTACGACCGTGCCAAAATATTCCCTAGGAGTCTTCTTATGTCAAACTCTTTTTCTTTCACTCTGGACCGTTAAACATGGCCAGTACCAATTCCTCAACAGTTCCGACGGCCTCCTCCAAGAAGATGCGAGTGAGAAGCAAGTCAACATCAGCTGTTGCAGACGATGACCTGAAAGTTAGCGAGAATGGAGTCAAGAAAGACGAAATCAGTCACGTTCAATACTCCAAGAGGTACACATTCAACGGCAATGTTAAGAAAAACGACAGTGAACTGTTCGTCAGGGCTCCGAAAGATAAACTTCATGATAGAAAGTCCCGTACTGGCAAAGGCCGTGGGTTGCCAAAGAAAGGTATTTTTATTGGTTAAATTGCCACTAAAAACAACGATAACAGCATTTTGTTGCATTAAATTATTCCCTTTAGCGTTTGTTTTTAAACTGCGTTTGCTCGTAAAGTTGGAAATACAATATCATGAATATTCATTTTGTACAGTTCCAACCACGCGGCATTAAGAATCGAAAGGGCAAAATATTTGTTTTATGGTATTCTTTCTGCAACGTTGCAGGTTTCGGGAAGTCTGAGTAAAAGACTCTTCTTCCTGTTTAACTTAGCAGTTAATTTACGCTCTTTAAGATTCAATTCAACTACATAACATTTTTACAGAGGCCGTATGCTGGCTGTTTACAAGTAGTGGTGTTGTGTCATTTGTACAGATGTACAAATATATCACAGAAACGTACTGTTTGTGTTACGTAGAAGAGAAAGAATATTTTGATTGTGATAGGGAAAGATAAAAAATCTAATGCAAACTAATTCTATCGTAGCGTTCAACATTTGATATGGGTTTTATCTGTGTAAATTGTTTTTCTCGGACCTATTGTGGATTTAAACGGACCTGCTCGAGTTCCACTACAAGTTTAAACATAACTCTTGGCACTTATCTTCACAATGTGTTTGGAAAACACCGATAATAATTTGGCTTTTAGCTTTATTTTTTGCTAAAGGGTATTAGATATTGGCTTTACCCAGATATATTAAAGATTTAGACTAAAAAGTGCGACAATTGAAATACACGCGTGATTTTTTAGAGCGTTGATCTTGTTGAACTATGTCATATGTCGCTAAAAACTGATGACAACAAAATTTGGTCCTGCCTGTCATGCTTTTGTTTAGGAATTTACTTTACTTAAAGGATTTAGATTAGTCTTTACCTACTGATTTGAAATTGTTTTCAAATTTTAAATGTTTGAAAGTTAATCTTGTTTTTTTTGTTTCTATAGATTTTCAGATATAGAAATTATTTGGCTGTAACTCTGGCCCTTGGCCTTGTTCATCAAATATTCTTATATTATCATTTATAGTTTTAATTTCCCTTTCATTTTTGATTGGCTGATAATAGTTTTTCCTTTTAGTTTTTAAAAGTTTCTGGTAACTTTTGGATTTTTAGTAGTGCAATTAAGCTTGATAAAAATTCATATTGGTTATTGAAAATATGTAAAACTGGACCTTTTTTGTATTTGTATAATTTATTTGCTTTAAGTTATGTAAAGGTCCGTGTAAGAACTAGGCAACCTCCCATTGGTCTGCGGCATTTCACTTTTCCCGCACCAGAATGTTTAAATTTTCATACTGAGAATACATCAACCTGTGTACAACAGAGTTTTAAAGTAAAAAGCAGTGAAACTCAATTTTAAAGCTTAAAAAAGAGAAATGTTTCAACTAGAAAGGCTTGAATGAGTGAACTGGAAAGAAATACATTGACTTACTTATGAAGATATGGTCTATTTTTAAAGTTTAGCCTATCAGATCAATGGTTTAACAATATTGCAATTAGTACCTTTCTCTTTCCACTGCCGCTGACCTGCCTAGTTCTTACTCGGATCATTACTTAAAATCTATTTCTGACCTGGCAAAACAGTTCTTTTTTTTAAATATAAAATCTTTATGTAGTTTGCAAAGCCTTGAAACTCCTTTTTTTAAAAAAATATTATGACATGTTCTTTAGAATTAGGCATTGTTATTTGACCTTTTACCTCCAAATTTTGTTGTGGATATTTTTGTTATGTAGCAACTAGACAAAATTGTGATTTATTTTAATTATTCTTTGCCATTTACTAATAAAAGCAACCAATATAACTTTTGGGAGCTCTGATTGGCTCCTGTAACTTGCGATATCCAAGACTATTAGTTGATTTTGAGGTGGAAGTCAAAACGACAAGAAGCATACATGCTAGAACTAAAAAAAGGTTTACATTTTATTCTTTCTCTGAAAATAAAGTGCATTTTAATCCCATTATTTTGGAAAATACTAAAACAACTATCCCTCTTAGGGTCAGTGCCTAGTGCTAGATATATATCTTGACCTCTCACATCTGTGGTATATATCCACCACTATTCTCCGCCCCTTTGGGAGAGAGTTGTTAAATAATTTTTTTATATGGAACTCAAGTCAAATTGTGGTATTGTTTTAATCTTGCATAGAACTACTTTATCTCATGAAAAAACTCATTGGAAACACTTTCTCCCCTACAAAAAGAACTAAGAAGATAATTTATAATATTTTTCTGTTAAAAGTTTTTGATTAAATAATGTACTGGTAGTTGAATATTGTTTATCTAAACATGTTGGTTGAAGAGAATGCTGTTAGAGTGGGGTAAATCCGGCCACCCCTGTTTGTGGGGATAAACCCAGATCTAAATTGTATTGATGATGATGGTTGTCTCAGGTGGTGCAGGGGGAAAAGGTACATGGGGCATAATTGGCGAGGTGATGGATGAGTCAGACTTTGCCGTCAAGGACCAGCAAGATCCAAACTACGAGTCTGAGGAAGATGAGACGGTAAGTGCTGTTGGATCAAGGATAATTCTTCAACAATGGGGACTATTAGAGAAGTAGTTTTTTTCTTGTAAAAATGGTTAATATCACAACATATAAAAAACTAATGCAGACCTTAAAGAGAATTAGTATTATTGGTATCATGGTAATGTACATATTACCATTTTCTAAATTATTGATTTAAGCATTGGTTAGAAGTTGCTATGAAAAATGATCACATCAGAGTAAGCCAAATTTGCCTTGATGGATTTTAGATCATTATAAAGGTGGTTAATATTTCTTTTTTTTTTATAAAAAAAAGTTCTTTTTTTCCAGTGGATATGTTACTTGCTTCTGGAAACAAATAAAGAAAGTGGAAATAGCCTTGAAAATGTAATAAACAGTGGGTCAACATAAACAGGGTTAAAAAATAAAAATAAAAAAATTCGAAGTTGGGAAAAAAAACTGTCATAAGGTTTCTCTGGTGTTTAAATCAGTTTTCAGTGGAAAACGTTTTGCAACAAAATCGCACAATTAAAAACATAACAACTGCAATTTTTTATCTTCAGTCAGTCAAGTAAATGCTTCTGAAAAATAAAAAATGCTACAAATGCTACAGGTATATAAACAGGAGGCAGCATGGCTACTAGAATGAGGAAAAGGAAAGATTAATAAATGGATAAATTCAGTTTGCATCATTCTATATGACAGACTCATTCTGTTTCTTTACTAACTCAGATGACTCCTTTATCAGGACTTGCCATTTGAAAAGTTTTGATGAATGTGAAGAAATTCGCCTGAACAATATAAGGAAAGTGGTTTTTCCCATTGAGAAAGTGGTTAAAAATATCACATCCTAAATTTTCTCATTCACGTTAAAGCTCTTTGAAACAAAACACAAAAAGAAACTTTTTCTGTATTCAGTAATAATGCAAGTGATTTTTAGCAGTAAGGCAAGTGAGTTATTGCTCCTCTCAGATTAATTTTACTCGAGTGATAGTGAGCAAGCGCAATGGCTTGCCTCAAATAACAAGGCCTGCTTTATAAGCTATACAGTAAATCACAGTTTTTTATTTTCCAGGAGCCATATAGACTCCTTGAAATGAAGCCAGAGCTGTCAGAAGAAGAGTTTGATAGAGAGATAGAACCAATCCTTCAGGTATGTAGTAAGTTAAAAACAGCATTCAGTTAATATTTAAATTACACTGCTGGCCATATGGTGAGTGTTTCAGTTGAATATAAATTATTGATTACTAGAGACCATTTTAAGAATTGAATCTGTTGAGACTGCACCTGTTTGTTAATTTGTTAATTTTCTTATTGGAGATAAAAAAATTGAAATAACTAAGAACATTTATTTTCATGTTACAGTAAGTTGCACTCCAGGTCTAGTTACTTATAATACTTATACTATTTTTGATCTTATGAAGTTTTCGTTTGTTTTGCCTTTTTGGTTAAATGACATAAATGATAATAATTTTATTGTTAGTATGTAATTATATTTTATAGTCTGTTTTTGTTAATTTTTGAGTTTTTGGATTATGCAGTAATCCATTTTTTATTGAATTTGACCAAAAAGACACTATCGGTTCAAAATAAAATTATAGCAAATAAATTAAATCTGTGTTTTAAACACTCATGGTGTGAACCAATAAATGTTAACCAATATGCTAATGTTGAATGGTGAAAAGACTGAGTTCCTCTTACATGCCTGTCCTGCAACCTCCACTTAATTCCATCCATATTGGTTCTGATGAAATACCTCCCTCAAGCTTTGCGAAGAATTGCTTGATGTGACAATATCACTATGGCATGTCCATGGATAAACAGATCAACAACATTTGCAAATCTGCCTTCTACCATCTCTGTAGCATTGCAAAATCACTAAATTTATCTCATCCCATCACTGTGAAATCCTAATTCATGCATTTGTAACCTCAAAATGTGACCACTGTAACACTCTTCTTACAGGCCTAAAACATGACCAAATTCAGAGACTTCAATACATTCAAAATGCAGCTGCTCGACTGCTCACTGGCTCACACAAACATGACCACATTACCCCAGTACTTAAAGACCTCCATTGGCTGCCTATAACAGAACAAATCAACTTCAAAATATTACTCTTAACTTTTAAAAACAATCAACTCAGTGGCGCCAACCTCTTGATTCTGTACCATCCTACAGTACATGAGCTCTCTGCAGTGCAAACAAGTTCTTGCTAGTTCAGCCTCACTTTAAGCTTCAAACTTATGGACTGAGGGCATTTTCCATAACGGCACCCAGGTTTTGGAATGCACTTCCTCTTGAGCTCCGAACTTGCACGTCCCTAGATGCCTTTAAAGCAAAGTTAAAAACTCAAAGTTCTAATTATAAGAATACTTTTAATTTGTAATTTCAATTCCTATTTGTTTTTTGTTGTTCATATCATTAACTAATAATCGTTATTGACAGTAAAGTGCTGCTGGATTGCAGAGAAGCTGTGCTATATAAATTTGCATATTATTATAATTTATTATTATTATTATTATTATTATTATTATCCAGAACTTTCTTTTTCAGCCAACATTCTCACAGTCAAGTGTTTCCTACAAAAGTAAACATCTTTTTGACATTTATTTTTTGTACATAGTTTTTTCAAATAAAGAAACCTAATATATGGGTTGTACTGTAGAGTAATGCCAGATTGAAATTGATTTTACAGGAGTATTTCGAACATGGGGACTCTGAAGATGTGGCTGTAAGTTAATTAAAATTACTATTAATAACCAAGCTCAACACTAACTTTTCATCTTAATAGTCTATTGGCTACTGATAACTTAAAATGGTACCTGCCAAAAAAAATTTACTAGCCAAGTATCGAAATTCTGAGATGGCCTCCTTGACAAAGATAGAAACTTGTTCATGCAAATTTCATTTTGTTCACTAGCCAAAGTGGCTTGTATAAATAGAAAATCTGAAATTCCGATCAGCCAAAACTGAATTTCAACTAACCAGGCTGTGGCTAAATAGTTGACAACTGTTATTGCTGAGCCTGGAATAAGTTAATGAAATGTAGGTACACTTACTTATTATTAATAATAACAGAAACTCTACCTAATATGATATGATAAGTCATGCTGAATGTTCAAGCTCACCTAAATCCAAGATGGCTTCTAGTTATCAAGATGTAAGAGATGCATGTGCTACATTTTGCAAACAAATTTAACAAGAAACTTTGCTGCAGATTTATCTTTGAAAATCTTAGATTTATTCTTTTTATCACATGGTAAGGTAAGATGAAGCATTATAGTCGCCAATTTGGCAACTAACTTTCAGGATTTGATCGCCAAAGTGAAAAGTTTAGTTGCATTGGCTCCTGTATTAGTATTATAATACCTGCCAACTCTCACACCTTAGGCGTGAGTCTCACACCTGCGGGTTTAAAACTTCGATCTCACTCTGGCTCACACTTGCTGCCCAAATTCTCATGCCTGATTGATTAATGTGAGGTGTTGTCGCCTTGCTTGACACAATTTTCAAAAATATGTAAACTCAGACCAATGTAAGAAGTGAAAACTATGATTGTGTAAAATGAATAAATGATGATATTTTCCTTGCAATCTCTGATTTTTGAAGTGAAAAGCACTGGGAGCGAGGTCGCACTTATACACATCCTAAGACTGGGACTGAGAAATTTAAATAAAGAACATGAAATAATAGAGTAAAGCTTTATGGCCATTTCTGGGAACACCAACATCACAGTTGCTTTTAAGAAATTAGCCATGTCAGTCGAAAATGTTTCGATCTTAGTGGTATAGCACTGATGTTATTAGCTAACCAACTAACATGTTTGCCCCATGTGGCTAAAGCATTTTCTTGATAACTTTGTCTTCTGAAGACTTCCGATATCTTCGGAAGTTTTCAGACATCTTCGGGAAGCTTCAGAAATGTTCGTGTCGTCTTCGAAAAATCCCAGCAGTCCCAGGATAAAAATCTCTTGCCTTTAACTCAGAAAAAATTGGCAGGTATATATTAGGTGCATGCAATTTCACGCCTTGTCCCCCGTCATTAAAATATATGAGTTGGACTCCTGGCCTGGGTCTCTAACACAAAAATTATAATAATTTATGATATTCCCACGTAAATCAAGCTTTAAATTAAACCACACGGGCTTGTCGGTGCAGGTCATTTTGTTTGGGCCAACAATATCAATTCATTTTTAGGTTCTCTCTTGCAATAACCACTTAAATTGCATTACTTAACCAAAGTGCTTGTTAAACAATATCAATTCATTTTTAGGTTCTCTCTTGCAATAACCACTTAAATTACATTACTTAACCAAAGTGCTTGTTAAATAGATTTTAAAAGTTTAAAACTGTTGAAATTCTTCAGCAAGTAAGTAAAACATTGTGGTTTACACTGCTGTAGGTTGAGAACTATTATTATTGCCATAAGGAAATCACAAAGCTGATGTCTAGAATATTAGCCCTTTGTCAGAGCAATGCTACTACTACAAAGACAGTGATGAGTGTGTAACCATGTGAGTGCTAGTTTACAGCACTGTTATAATTTATAACAATATTTGTTTTTTGTGGTTACAACTGTTTTGTACTGTATGTACGGTAAAGATCCCAAATTATTTCATAAACATGTGTGAGTGTGAAGAAGTAGATAGCTGAAAAAAGCCATAAAGAGATGTTGGTTATAATCACATCAGTTACAAGTCTTCTTGCCCCATGGTCATCTCATCTGATGATGGCCGTCTTCCTCAAGTCACCACACCCCAGATTTTGGTCATCTCGACCAAAATTTTGGTCATCCTATACCCAATTCCTCAGTCAAGTATAAAGATAAATATCAAATACAGATAGCACAAGATAAGCCACAAAACAAGCACCAATGTTATGTTGGTAGCAGTCTTTTTTACCTTGAATCTATCATAAAAAATTAGTGGGTCTGAATGCCAGCAGCCAAGGATAAAGTGTTGAAGAGAAAGAATTTGTAGTAATTTTTCTTTGCTATCTGTATTTTTGCAGCTATCAATCCAAGAACTCAACATTCCCTCACATAAGCATAAGGTACAGTACAGTATTGTACAAATTGCTATCTAAATCTTTGTTACAAGCTCAATGGCTCTTGGTGCTGGCCTTGTGGGGGGAGGTGGGGACTGTACTCATTGCAAAATTTTACAAAATGCGGAAATATTCCCTAAAAAAATTTAATGCCAAAGCTTCATCAGTTTATTTTGGGACCCCTAAAAATAGTTTTAAATACTGTAACAATACAATAACTTTGATTTTATTTTGAGAACCTCTAAAAATACCAAAATGCTGACTGCTATTCCTATCCCTAGAGAGTACCTATATTCATTTGTAATGTTACAATTAAGGTACTGCACACTTTGTAGCGTTTAAGTTATTACACATTGTACATAGTGTTAAGATTAATATACACTTTGTAGTGTTAAAGTTAAGGTACACACTTTGAAATTCAATAAGTTTTTAATTTTTTGTTTTTGATGTAAATTAAAGGCAGCTTTAAGGAATTTCCAGCAAAATTTTATAGATGGGAGGGGTTCAAAATAAACTGGGGGTCAGAATTTCTTAGAAGAGAAGGGGCAAACATTTCAAAGTTGAGCACAACTTTAGGATCTTCCAAACTGGGAATAGTAGCGCTAGGTCGAGTTGGTCAGCTGCAATGTGGCAATAGCTTGAAAAACATTCCAGTTTGGCAATCATATTAGATTGAATATTTTTGTCAATAAAGAACGTAATTTCAGTTTCCCATGAAAGTTTTGAGGACATAAAGCACTACAGATTTCTTTTCTTTTTACATTTTTGTGGCAATATGCTTACTAGGATAATTATTCAGAAATAATAAATGGGGGGGTCCTTAAATAAGCTCTGGAGATCAGACAGAAACCGAAAAATTATTAAGTGCCACTTTTACATGTAAGTCACTCATACAAGTAATTTATAAGCTAAGTGATTGCCCTTGTTTGTAGTGTACATACAGTATGCCTCTACTTTAAGGACTATATAAGTGAAAACTGAAGTTAAGAAAATAAAACCAATTTAATTTGTTCTTTGTTTCAGAAGCTATGTTTGAGGTATCAGAATAAAGTTGAGGACCTCTGAACATTTTAAGCTAATACTTAGTCAGTTTATAATAATTGTTTTCCCCAGATCCCAGTGAAGACAATCAGCATTGCAATGGAAAAGAAGGTATCTAAAAAGATAGTTAGTTAGACCAAGTTAGTTTATGTGACAATCAGTAACCTGATGAAGGCCGTAGACTATGGCTGCAACGTTGTAAATGTTGCAAAATTTTATATTATTTCCAGTAAACGATTTAGTTTATTTTATAATACTCTTTATACATGAACGTCCATAAAAAATTGATATTTTATTTATTAAACATAAATATGATATACAGTAGATTGTTTTCAGTTGATCTTTTAAAGGCCCTATAAAAAATTATAGCTTTTTTTATCTTTTAGACTAAAAGTGTTGTAATTTATAATGAACTCAGAATTCGAAAAACCGAAAAATAATTTCCACATCTAAGTATGCTTTTTTATTAAAAAAGTTAGGACTTTAAGTTTTGACCGAGCAACCAGGGACTGGTACCTGTGATGTACTGTAGCAGCAGTAAGACGTCCTTCACTGTCATTAGTGTTTTACAAGGAAAAACAAAGTTCTTAAAACTGAATTTCTCTGTTTTTCGCTGTGTTTTAAACCATAAATGAAGAAATTGTTGTGTTGACAGTGTTAATATTCAACTGGAAGCCGCACAAGTATCTTCTTCTACGTACGTACATGTACGTCATCACACCAGGACTTCATAATGGAATGAATGCTCGGTAAAAAATGACAGCTGTCCCAAAACTGTCTTATTTGCACATTCCAAATTCAAAAAACGAAACAGGAACCGCAAAAAGCTGTTTAAGTTTTGAATTTTATTATTGCTAAAGGGTTCTATTTTTCATCTATGTGATAAAACAAAATAAGCGATATAGGGACACTTACAATAAGTGTACACATTATGCCTTTTCATTTATTTGTATTGAGTTCTGTAACTAAGGGGCAACATCCAAACCCACTCACTGCCACTCAAAAAATCAAATGTAGCAAAGGAATTTCTACCCTCAAAAATTTGGTTTGCCAAAACTATACTTTAAATCAAGAAAAGTGCCAAAACCCACCATCCATAAACATAAAGTTGACATTTGCATGCCCAGTTTGGGTTTGGATGTCAACCCTAAAATTAATGTATTGGCTAGTTTACAGTTTCTGTGATAATAAATCTTTTATCTACCTGTACATCCAGGCTACCAGTCGCGAGATGGCTTCAATCCTCATCTCTGACCTCTATGGAAAAATCCTTCATCAAGAGGACATTTCTAAATGTGAGTATTTTATGTTAAGTTTATCTGTCATTCATACCATGGCTACATTGGCTGATCACTGTAGTGACTGACCAGCAGTAACTCCATTAACTAGTAGACCTTATTGATCATTAGACAAATTATTAAGCTTCACAAGTCATTTACTCACTGTCTTTAATTGAGGTCCCATTCAAGTAGCAGATAAAATGACTTGATTTAGGTATCAAGTCATTTCTAGGTAGCCAAAGCCCTACTAATTGGAAGGCCATCTTTACCACTCTGAGATGGATGGAGACCTTTCGTATGACAGACACACTCACATAAACACAAAATTAATGTGTTTGAGGGTTTATTATCTTCATCCAAGAAGATGCAGAAGTCTAACCATTTGCAGATGTAAGAACAAAAGCAGCACCTTTTTATTTTAAGACCCTGATTGTTGGTCTGGATGAAAATTGAACCCAATTCTGTTACACAGTAGACTCAGGTTCCTAATACCAACTAGGCTAACCAGGTGGCAATTAAATTCCAGTAAAAAGTAAAAATAAGGTACTGATGAATTTATTTTAATCTGTTTATTTGAGAAAAATGATATTACTGTAGTTTGAAGGAAAAAAAATGAAAAGCATTAACTTTTAGGTACTGTATAGTACAGTCTGTATGGTATGACAACTAGCTTTTGAGTTCTCTTTCATCAATCCAATTTTGATCCAGGTTTATTCCTGTAAATGGGGGTGGCCGGATTTACCCCACTTTAACAGCAATCTCTCCAACTCCCACTCTCCATCTCGCTTGATTCATGGCATACTTTTTCTCCAAACCAACACCCTTGTTTTATCTTTAAAAGTACTTAGTATTAATTTTTTTCTAAACTTGTGTATTGTATAGAGATCAACTCACCTTGTAAACTGATTGCATGTTTCCCTTTGAAAACAGCTTTTCAGCAACTATTGGATGATCTTGATGAACTCATTCTTGATACCCCTGACGCTCCTGAGGTAAGCTATACTCTTCAAACATATTAAACTAGTAATAGCTATTGCTAAGTGCCAATGAGCAAAACAAAAGCTCAAGGATGACAGAACTGAGCTCTGTAAGTATTGAGAACTGGCGCTCTGTTTTTACTATTTGAAAGCAAAATAAACTGATATATCTCAGCAAGTGAAAACCATTCGAACATAAAGAATTTTCTTGTAACATTTTGTTTTGTTTTTTTAACATTTTCATCAGTTCTGACACTTGTCAGATAAAATGTCTTTGATAAAATGAATAATCCGCTGTTTGTTCACTGAAAATGTTTCGTGCTGTGATTGGCTGACACAAAATCTATTGTTATATTACCTTACATCCAGGTCGAGATTTTTTCTCCATGCTTTCTACACGTGCATCAGCTCTATGATGCTGCTGCCTCGCCAGGCTTGTGTCTTCACTTGCCTGGCTCGTTGGCAATAATCACTAATCAAAGCCTTGCACCTGTGGATTTTAAACTATTCGCCATGTTCTAAACAAGGAGAGAACTGGGTTCAAGTTAGGACTGCAAAACATCTATGGATTGATTGGATGGACAGTTGGTTCGTGAAGAATTTGGCAGAAAGTGGGAAGAAAACCGAAGTTTAAGACATAAAATTACTTCAGTTAACCGGGAACACAACAATTATAGTGAGAAGACATCAGAAAATCAAAACATCCACTTTCTTCTTTGACAATATGGTGCCTCTGTACATCAAATCAATCCATAAATGCTTTGCAGTCCCAACTCAAACCCGGTTCTCTCATCATTTAGAACATGGCAAATAGAAATTCAATTTACTGGAGTGTAAATAGGTTGAAATTAGATGTAAGATTTGGAATGGAATGAGTGCTTAGCATCATGAGTTTGATGTGAAATCAATTGTTTTTTCTTTCTTCTAGATCCTCGGCAAGTTTATTGCCCGAGCTGTGGCTGATGATTGTCTGCCACCATGCTTTGTAAAAAGTGTGGAAGATACAAAGCCAGATTCAGCCCAAAGGTTTGTAGTAAAATAAAAATTAACAGAGTGCATAAATAAAACATTCTAACGAAGTTTCACACAATCTTTTTAACTCGGGATTTACTCTATATGTATTGAAATTCCAGTGTGTACTTGCAGTTGTCACAAGCACTTAAAAAGTGCCTTTTATGTTTGTGTTTGGAACAGGAACGCTCTTCACAAAGCTGATATCTTGTTGCACGTCAACCACAGCATGGTGAGACTTGACAGTATCTGGGGAGTAGGTGGAGGTCGTCGACCTGTTAAACATCTCATTAAGAAGGTAAAAAGAGAAAATGGTATTGATAGTAACAATATACTGTAATAGGTGGGTGAGATTTATAATTAAATATTATTTAATTAAATATTATTAAATATTATTTAATTAAATATTATTAAATATTATTTAATTAAATATTATTAAATATTATTAATTATTAAATATTAAATATTATTAAATATTATTAATTATTAATTATTATTAATTATTAAATATTATTAATTATTAAATATTATTAATTATTAAATATTATTAATTATTAAATATTATTAAATATTTAATGAATAAAAAATTTTCTCCATCAATCAATCAATCAATCTTTATTTGTACTCACTTTCTTGCTCAAAAAGAATTATAAAATTCAATGCAAAATATTAAGTAAAAAGTTAGAGTGCTAGCTGCCTGGAATAACCATAGGGGCTAGCGAAGATCATAGTCAAGATTTGAAAACCGTGGGGAACGTTTAGGAGAATCCGAGAGCAGATCAGTGAAAACCTGAGACACAGTCGAAGTTTTCACCTGCTTGAGAATTCTCGCAAATTTTGCCAAGGTTTTCACCAGGCTATGAAGGTACTGAAAACATGTTTTATTTCTTTTATAAAATTATTTTCCGACTTAAAGAGAAAGGTATTATATGAAGCACATATGTAAAGTTTTATTCCTTTCATAAACTGTAAATTCTCACAACTTGAAGACAGCCACTCATAAAGCTCACGCTCTTTTTGTACTTCCTAGTGCTATAAAAACATACTTGTTGACGAATTCAAACGAACGTACTATCCAAACTATTTTAAAAAGACATTTTTTAAAATGGATATTCACAAAAGAGCTTTACAACATGTGTATACTGTAGGGTTATTGTGTGTTTATTATGTAGAGAAAAGACAAATGTTGAACTTTTCACTTGTTGAAATAAATTCAGGTATTTAGTTCATGACAAGTTTGACATTTGCCCCTCTAATTTAAATTTGACAGATTATATTTGGATCGTCTGGAAATTTCTATCATGCTGCTCAGGGCAAATTAATTTATAAAAAAGTGACCTTGGAACAGCTGAAAGATTTAAAGTTTTACAGTTTACAATAAGAAAATAATTAGCTTCGAGTGAATCAAAAGTAGGTTTTTTCAGTATTTTAAAAATAATTTGGATAGTATGTGCGGTTTGATTGGTCTACAAGTGTGTGTTCATAGCGCTATGAAGCACGAAAATGACGTGAGCAATATGGTCGACTGTTGTGAGAATTTACAGTACGCGCTTCGTATATCGTCTTTCTCTTTGTTAAGATTGAAAGTAATAATTTTATAAAAGAAATAAAACATGCCCTTCGTACCTTCATAGCCTGGTGAAAGCCTCGGCAAAGTTTGTGAAAATTCTCAAGCAGGTGAAAACCCTCGACTGTGTTTCAGTTTTTCACTGATCTGCATGCTTTCAAATTCTTCCAAACGTTCGCCTCGGTTTTCGCCTGGCTATGAAGGCACGGAAAACATGTTTTATTTCTTAAATATGCATTCTATTCTATCTAGAATATTTTACTATTTGTTTACCTATGTTAACTAATATACTGCAAATATTAATTGTTTAATTGCTGTTTTTCTTTGTTAGATGGTGCTTCTGCTGAAAGAGTATTTGTCATCAGAGGATATTGAAGAGGTAATAATTCAATGAAAGTTGTGATAAATGTGGTGTAAAAATATTAAATAAGGGAATAATTTCTAAACGTTTTAGGAATTTAAACCTAAGTGTTATGAACTTTTAAACTTTAACCATTTTTGCCTGGTGTACTATTTTTTATACCACCGAACAAGAAGAAAATCTCATGCGATCAAACTTATCTATACTTTCGCTAATATACATTCTCGGAGCTACCTTGCGATGAATTAGTGTCCTATCCAGGGGGAGCAAATAAACCCCGGGTGTACATGCGCCCTGAAACTATTGAAATAAACTTCCAGCAAAGTTAGAAAAAAGTGTTATTA
>JAOBBB020375091.1:0-18544 GCA_025331005.2 Zoanthus gigantus
GGGTATAAAGTTGTGGGTTTTAGCCGATAGCTCCAATGCCTATGTGCAAGATTTCAACATCTACATAGGCAAGCAGGTTGGCCGAATCCCAAGAACAAAAATTCGAGACAAGAACAGTACGATTAAAGCACTTACTCAATGGATAAGTTTCAATATTTATGTAATATGCTTTCATAACTGTTTATATGAGTGATTGTGACCAATTTATTGAGGACCTGTAAGCTGCAGACATTTAAACAGAAATGTGTGAAGATCTAAAAAAGTGTGGCACCATCTCCACCTGTAATGAATTTTTAAAAATAAAATTGTACAGCTCGTGAGAGGTTCGAAGAACTACCTACAGAAAGGAAGTTTTCAAAATGTGTAAAAGGGTAATTTTTATTTAATTCTATCAACACTAAATAATAAACCTACTTATATTGATGATCAACCTACTATTTTTTAATTGTTAGATACGCATTCTCATGACTAAAGTTCTATTCAGCAAGAAACCTGCTATATTCTATCACTGATAACCTTCTATGATGGTACAGGGAGCTCGAGGTTGATTTGTTTTACAACTTTTTCATTTTTTTTTTAAACTTTACAGCCTTTCACAAAGTTCCCCTTCTTTCAGTTTGATACCATTTCATCTAAGGCTATCTTCCCCATATTCTGCACTTTCATGTGCTAAAGAAAAAGACGTCATGTTTCACTCAAGTTATATCTAATTTTATAACTAAATTTTGTTGGTTGTGTAAAGACCTCCGAAACAATTATAGGCTTCAGTGGAGCCTCTTGTTGACTAAACGTTGTGTCAATCACAGCCGATCTAGTGATATTTATTTTCAACAGCGTTCTGGGGGAGATTAAAGAAAACGAGTTTAAAAGAGGCAAAATATGACAGGTTTCGAATCATTAAATGTAACTAAGACTTTGTTTTTTTGGCAGTTTTTTGTTTTTGTTTTTGCAGATGCCGGGGATTTACCAAGAGAACTAGACGATTCAGAAGAAGAGTTTGAAAGAGGGAGAAGTAAATCTGCAGATGAGAAAGAAAATGAAAAACTGCCTTCACAGCTACGAAATATTCCAGAGGTTAGCTAATACAAAGCCACATTTTTACACAAAATAAAAAAAAAGAAATATGGTTGATTATCACGGCCACGAAACATATTTGGTCCAAAACTACATATTAGTAAGATTAATCAAGATTTTACATGTTTATTTTTATTGCTTTAATTCTGAAAATTATCTATGATTTACCAATAATATAGGTTGGACTCCCAAATGTCTTTTGCTTTCATTTTAGAATCGAAGTAGGCATGGTAATAAAAGGACGATTACCAACAAAAAAGCAAAAAGTTACAGTGACTCCAGTTACTGCTTCCTTACCGTTACCTCCCACATCTTCCGAACTGAGGAAATCTTTCGCAGTGCTTGAGCTTAGCGGTAGTCCACTAGTCCTAGACTAGTGCAAAATGCTTCTGGACTAGTAGAAACTTAGAACCACTAGTCACAGGACCAGTAACTACTTTGTAGTTTGTAATGTTTAAAAAATAATACAACCTGAAAACGTCTTGTAAACGGCCAAGCGCATGGAGCTGGTGTACATTTCAAATTAGGGATTTCGCACGACTTATTTCGCATATAATTTCATCGATTTCTGATATCAAACAATAATTTTTCATATACAGCAAGGTTTTTAATTGTTCTTTGACTTCTGCAAATAACAGCGAGTTAGATAATCGGAGGAGATAAATCGAACATGTCCTCAAAATACGAAAAACATGGCGTCACATCGCTTAAATTGAAAACACACGATGATACTTTTTCTAATGAAAGAATTAAATTTGTCAAGTCCAAAGCAAAACTAACTATGCGTTTTAACTAAAGTTTTTGTAAATATTTTTTATTCTAAGGCACGATCTCTAACGGGCGAATAAAAAAGACGTGAACTTAGTATACGATAAAACACAGTTTCAATGCGTTCCTCGCAATGTTCCGATTGCAAAAAACGATAGTCTAATGGGAGGACCGAGGCGAGAAGACTAAACAACGCTGAGGTTGGAACTGGGCACTAAAGAACTCCCAGCCCACAATCTTTGCTCGACTGCTCTCATGTTATAATCATGAAGAGATTAGAGACATTTTTTTAGTTCTAACAGCAGCGATTATCCAAACAAACGCCAGAAAGAAGGTAGTGGTGACACAGAAAAGACATTGGAGACAAAAGAGAGCAACAGCAATAAAACAACCAAGAAATCTTCATATGATCAAGAGGATCGAACCATTAAAGTCAGGCATTTCCAGCCTGAATGAAAAAACACTTTTACTTGGGTTATTTACAATAATGGCAAAATGTTTTGTTCAACCTGTCTTGATTTTCGAGAGAAATCAAGCGATGCATCCAGTTTCATAATCTTTGAGAAGTCATGCGAAGTTCACAGGACACATTCGGGCAGAAGAGGTCATTCCTGTCAAAGCAAACCCTAGAAATGCACCTCTACCAAGAAGCTCTTCTTCTCGTGTCAGATGAGGTGAAACTAAAAATTAAAAACCTATTTGACATTGCCTATATGATTGCTAAACTTGAACTTAAGGAATATCTGCTGGAGTTACGTAAGCACCAGAATTTGTTAGTACGTGGAAGTAGTCTGAAGCCTAACTGCGAAGGAGATATGGTCACCTTACCCAACAACACAAACGTTTTACCTCATTCTCAGTGGAGGTTACGTAAGGTAACAAAACTTATTGAGGGGAAGAAAGGAGGTACCCGAGAAGCACAAATTAGAACAAACACCAAGAGTGGGAGACCAACTACTATTTCGAAACCTGTGAAAAAGTTGTTTCCTTTGGAAGTTAGACATGTTGACACAGTTGAATCAGCACCAGAGCCTGATAGACAACAAAAATTGAAGAGAACCAGGAGAGAAGCCACTGTTGCTGGAGAACAAAGGAGACTTCTTGACCAGTGTTATGTGGACGGAGATGAAGAATGAACACTGGTCAAGGTGGGGGGAGTATACTGGGAGATTAGTGCTTCGTTAGAGTTTCAGAGTTTTAGAGTTCTAGACGGGCCAGGCGTTCACCATCCAGTCCTTCAGAAAGTGAGGAAACCTACAGGCAGAACAAACTGGTCGATGGAAAACTCAAGATGAACCAAACATTGAACCAGAAAGACAGGTTATTTTTTGGACCCAACGTGTTCCTACTATTTGTGGCCAATATTGAACAATATGCTACTGGCAAAAGAGCTAAACGACATTAGAAGAAATGGAAGCCGCTAGCACTGAATGAATTTTATGCATTTATTGGTATCATGATTTTTATGGGCCTTGTTTCTATTCCAAGTATGACCAAGTACCGGAAGATGGATAGTTTCTTCGGGCAAGACTTTGTCCGAAACTCTAGCATGACTCACACCAAATTTCTGAATATACTTGCCGCTGTGCATCTGAGTGATCTAGGAGACACGGAGAATGACTCCAGGAGGAAAAATGTGCAAACCTATGACCC
The DNA here is from genome assembly GCA_025331005.2 of Zoanthus gigantus. Taxonomy (NCBI): domain Eukaryota; kingdom Metazoa; phylum Cnidaria; class Anthozoa; order Zoantharia; family Zoanthidae; genus Zoanthus; species Zoanthus gigantus. The sequence goes on from JAOBBB020375091.1 coordinate 3,496, forward strand.
CCTGTTCAAGCTCAAACCCCTCCTTCAGGATCTCGAGCTTGCTTCTGCACCATATTATGTGGCAAAGCAAGCGATTTCAATTGATGAGCAGATGGGTACGATAGGGGTGAAGCAGAACGTCAAGGTCAAGCCCACAAAGTGGGGTTTCAAGCTATGAATTCTGGCAGACTCGGATAATGGGTATACTAACACATTTTAAGTATACACTGGAAAACGGCACACAAAAACCACCAATAGTCTCAGCTATGATGCAGTATTTGACCTCATGAAAGACTTTCTGAAACAAGGCTATCATCTTTATTGTGACAATTCTTATTCTTCTCCAAAATTAATCTTCTTGAAAGAAGGGTAGGCTGTAATGGTAAGTAATTATTTAAAGATTTATAGGCAAATGGCTCATAGAAGGCAAGCTGGTATTTGTAAGGTGGAAAGATACCAAGGAAGTTTCAGTTACGAGTATCTACTCTGCACCTACGGAAATTGATACTGTTCAAAGAAGAAAAGAGAATGAAGTTTTTGTAACACACAATGTAAACACTCTGCCACCAATTAGGGGCTATAATGAACACATGGGTGGTGTTGGTGTCTCAGATCAAATAATTCAATACTATCAGGTTCTACGAAAATCCAAAATGTGGTGGAAAAAGTTGTTATTCTCTCTTAACTAACTTAGCTGTAGTAAATAGTAACTTGATTTTTGAAAGTACAGGAAAGTCATTCAGTTAGAAAGAATTCAGAAAACAATTAGCAATAGATCTTGTGAAGACAAATGCTGGTCTGCAAGATACCCAAACCAGAGTTGGCCGACCACCATGCTCTCTGATTAGAGTAGAACACTACCCTATTGCAATTGAGCCAGCTCCCAAAAGATTAAAATATCCATTATGTCGCATCAAGACGGGAATAGAAAACAAAACATTTCCCCAGTGAGACAAGTGCCTTGTACCACTTGTTTGCAGCTAGATCACAATCGTTTTTGGGAGTGGCACAGCCTAGAATGTGACAGTTTAAGGCACAAATGCAGATCGTTCAAGTCTATTTAACCCTTTCCCTACTAGAGCGCCCGCTACCGCCCTGACCAAAATGTAGTAAATTTCCCTATGCCACCCTTTACCGCCCACATAAAAAAAAACCACTCTAATCTATCCTAGACGTGAGCAATTTCTTTCCTTTTGTTTTAGAATAAATAAGTTGGTATTGGCCAATCAAATAACAGGTAGTGCGCATAAATTATTCAAGCGATTAAGCATACACACTCGTTGAAAATCTTGCAAGTTAAAAATTCAATCATAGCGTCGCCATCAACATCTGTTGTTTCGCCGATGGAAGTGAAGATATGTTTAGAGATATATTTGGTAATTCAGATTCAGAATCATAGGTTTTTATGAATTTGAGGGTGAAAGTGACAGCGTTGAAGAAGAAAACAGTGAAAGTGGACTCGAATATGATGTCGAGTGGATGTAACAGCTCAGTGAAATCGATGTTGAGGACTTTGAGTCTCCAACGGGCAAAACATTTCCCCTTCCCGACGATGCTAGCGAGCTAGATGTTTTTACTGTTCTCTATGATGAGCATTTAGTAGCCAAAACTGTTGATGAAACAAACTGCTACTCTCAGCAAAAGCTCAACAAAAACCAGAACACCAAGTCAACTAGGCAAAAACAACAGCCAGAGAGATGAAGGCTTTCCTCGGCGTCAAATTTATAATGGGAATCAATTCACTTCCACCTATGTCGGACTACTGGTCAAGTAATCCATATTTGGGGAGCGAAGGTATGAAGAAGGTAATGACAAAAAATAGGTTTGAAGATCTCAGCTGCTATTTGCATCTTAACGATTCAACCGCCGCTCCCGCACGTGGCGATTCAAACTACGGTAGACTATATAAAACCAGAACGGTGCTGGATTATGTAGACAAAAAAGTTCTCGAGGTACAAAACCCTAACAAAAACATTTCTGTTGATGTGGGCAAGATTGCCTTAAGGGACGTTTGGCATTTCGTCAATACATGCCGGCTAAACTCGAAGAATATGGAATTAACCCTTTACACGGCAATCCGCCATATTTGGCGGATTTTAGAGGCATCCTGGTGTTGGTTTTGAAACGCCAAATCTTGAATTTTTATCATTCATAATTTAATTTAGAATAAGTAAACTTTATTGTTGGTTTTAGTAAATTTAGTTGTGGTTGCGAACTTCGCTTATCTTTTTGTATCACCTGCACTGGATTTGCGTAAGTACGTTCCATCACGCTTTCAGTTCTTTGCTATAATAGTTAGTCTTTCCTGTTAGTAAAATCAGTTACGCTACGAAGTTAGCAAAAGTTAATAGGCAATCAATCCACGTTAATTCTCAATTTTCAAATTCAACAAAGACAAAGTTTTAAGTCAAGGTGCAGTCTGTCCGCATACCAAAGTAGAAATTTGCTTCTTATAGAGTTTTCAATAAATATAAGAGTCGATTCTAGTTATTACGCTCGCCAGAACCTAGTTTGATTCATTTTCAATAGTTCTAAGTTTTACTATAATCACAAATTTAGTTTTAATCAAATAGAAAGTTTTGTCTTTCTTCGTCTATTTAGTAGTATTTAGCTTTTCAGTCGACATGCTAAGATAATCTTTTAATCAATTGTGTTTACGAGTCATTACAATATCTTATAAGAATTATTCTAGAATCATTAGTTTTGTAATTGTTGCATGTTATACTGTGTTAATCTGTTATTTAGTATTAGCTTTAATTGTTTTATCTAGTGTTATTGTATTTTGTAGTTCTATTTAGCTACACCTGGGTTCCAATGATGTAATCGAGAATTTGGGGTCTAGATTCATTGCAATAGATGAACCCCCTCTGTTAACAGGTTTTTGAAACAATGTGGTCGATGTTCTTGTGATTTTCGGAAGTTTAGGGTCTTCAATTTTAACAGAATTTGTTGTTAATGTTTTGTTCTCGCGTCTGTTTACCTTGGACATTTAAAAATGGCGGCTCGTTTCACTGTAGACGAGGTTATAGAGCAAATTATGGATTATAACTCAGATTTTGAAGCCTTTGAAGACGACCCAGATGAGAGTTCCACCATTAGTGAGTCGAACAGTGAATTTGGTCAATCAGAAGAAGAAAATTACGATGTTTCCAATAAAGGTGAGTACAGTAAACAACTGTTGGCGTGCATATATATTAGCGTTCACGTAGTTTGGTGCGTAAAAATCATTTCGTAAATGAAAATATTCATGATTGCAAAACATCTTTCACATTTGACAATCCAAATGATTTTTGTGACCAGCGCAACTGGCATAATGATAATTTACTCTTCACAAAAATTGGGAAATGTCAGCATTTACGCTGGCTGTTTCCTTTGAAGCGAAGAAATGTTTGAGAAGGGAATTATGTTTTATTTTTGTGTATGTTATTGACCAATCTCTTGTTTTGTCATTGACAATTTTGTTGTAAGCTTGTGTGTTACGAATGTTTTGATGTGTGTGCTAGATATTAAATTTATAATTCGCAATAACTGTGACTAGAGCTCTGTTGTTTGATCACTAAACATTACAAAGTTGACATAAGTTTTTTGTTCATAATATTCTGTCAAATAGGAAATCAGTCTGATCATATGTCAGATCGATCGAGGAGTCCTCTTCGAGGAGATGTGACAGACCCTTCATCAGAAGCAGGGTCAGGCTATGAGCCTACTGGCCAGAGAGGCAGACGTGTGAGAAGATCTGGCCATGGAGCTGGATGCAGACATGCAAGTAATTCACGCATAGCCAGGGGTCGGCAGAGAGGAGGCCAAAGAGTTGGGAGGGGAAGACAAAGAGCAGTAACTGCAGCTGATCCTGAAATAATACTGGGTGATTGGAGTGAAACATACACCTCTCCAAGACGAAAACCATTTGTGGAGCCATCACCAGGGCCAACACATCGGTTTCGTATTCAAAGTGAAAATACAGCAAAGGCATACTTTGATTTGTTTTTGTGGGACATGATTGTTATTGAAACCAACAGATATTATACACAGGAACATGCAAAAAACCCAAACAAACACAAAACTGAGTGGCATGACACCACAAAGGAAGATGTGCAAGCTTTGGCTGGTGTTGTTATTCTTATGGGAATTGCTCGTCTTCCTTCGTTTGAACAGTACTGGAACAGCAATGTATATACCGATATTGGAGGTATTACTAGTATTTTTAGCAGCAAGCGCATTTTGCAGATATGGAGATACTTCACCTTGCAAATAATGAAGCTCTGTTAAAACGTGGAATGCCAGGGTATAACAAAATTGGCAAAGTGAAAGATTTCATGAACATATTAGCACGAAACTATGAAGCAGAGTACTGCACCGTAAAGTTTCCATTGATGAAACTATGGTTGCCCACAAAGGAAGAATTTCCCTCAAGCAGTATATGAAGGCAAAGCCTGCGAAGTGGGGGATAAAACTTTTGGTCCTGGCAGAGTCAAAGACTGGTTATGTTTACCGTTTTCAGGCCGGTGTGTGATAAGAGACCTCGTCAATTTTGATGGGTTGGGTTACCATGTTTACATGGATAATTATTACTCTGACCCACATCTCTTTCTTGAGTTGTTGAACAAAGAAATTTATGCATGTGGTACAATACGTTCAAACCGTATTGGTTTCCCAAAGGATCTTGTTCTCTCCAAAAGGGAAGAGTCTACCTTTGAAAGGGGTTACTATAGGTGGAGAGCAAACAAAGGGTTGGTAGCTGCAGTTTGGTTGGACAAGAGACCAGTCTACATTATTTCTACTGCCCATCCTCCATATGGTGACAATAATCCAGGACAACTTCAGGAGGTCATTCGCCATAAACCTGATAGAACAGAGATGCATATTCATTGCCCACCAGCAGAATTTTATTACCAGCAGCATATGATAGGTGTCGATCGTGGTGACCAGGTCATGAAGACATTGAATGTGGCAAGAAAATCCCGGAAAGCATGGAAAAAACTATTTAGCTATGGACTTGAAATTTCACTTATGAATGCCTTCATTGTTGAAGAGTGCTTCAAGCCCCATTCACAGCCTGGTCATCGCGATCGAACATTCCTCAAGTTTCGTCTTGAACTTGCAAATGAGCTCATTGCTAATCAGAGTTTCAGAAAGAAAGCTGGCAGGCGTCCCAGCCTCCCTATGTCAGAAATTGACACCAAACGCCTACATGGAAGCTACCATCAAATATCCTACCAGGAGGAGAGAATGGATTGTGTCGTGTATGCAGCCAAAGTGAAACACTTTCGGCTTGACAAAGGAAAGCGATACAGGTCACACATTGCATGTGTTGCCTGTGGACATAAATATCTCTGTTTGAATGCCACCAGAAATTGTTGGGAAAAATGGCACAATCAGAGGCAGTATTGGCTGTGACAGTTACATGCAAAACATTTTAGTTTTATGGTAAAGCAGTTCATTCTCTTAGCTGACATTACTCTTTTTTCGTATGCAGCTTTAGACTATTGCCATGGAAAGAGTAACCAATCAATGCAATACTTTGGAATTGCCTATCAGAAAGTAGCTAACACTGAGCTTTTTTCAACTGAAAAAAATGAATTGGATAAAATGGATTTGAAGAGAGATTTTCTCACATTCTTGTTTATTATGCAAATTAGGTCATCCAAAGAAATCACGCAATTCAGAATTAAAACAAAGAAAAGAAAAGAAACTGTGGTCAGGAAACACTCATTCAAAAATAGTATTCATTTTATTCAAGAAAATTCCTAAGAAATATAAAAATTAGGTAGCTCTGGTTGCTATGGAAACCAACCATTTGCAGTCAAAGTTGCGTATACAGTTAATATTTTATTACTCGTTCTAATGATAGTTTATTCGCCCCTCTACAGTATATTAAACAAGAGCAAGACCCAGTGATTCAACATCACCCATAAATCTTCCCAAATTCTCTCAAAAATTCGCCTTGTAAACGGTTAAAGTTTGGATAGCAGCCGATAAAAAGAATGGTTTGATATTGAACCACAGCGTGTATCTCGGAAAGGAACCAGGGCAAGCCCATGAAAATGGCCTTGGTTATGTTGTAATCAATCTAATCAAGCCATTCTTTCAAAAAATCATGTCTTTTTTCACAATTTCTTCTCATCGCCAAAGTTCCTGGAAGATCTGCTTGCTCATAAAACCTACGCCTGCTCAACTGTCTGTCCCAATCAAAACAAAAGCTGGAGAAAACTGGCGAGCTAGTTTGCCGTCAGAAAAACACCCTTGTATTCACCAAATGGCATGACAACGGGACTTAAACATTCTCTTGACAAACATTGATCCAACTGAGCCACCAATCGTACTAGAGAGAAGAAAGTGAAAGGGAAAAACTTCACGACTAGAAAAACCAAACACCGTTGTAGAGTATAACAATCACATGGGGGGTGTTGACCATGCTGATCAGTTTCGATCACACTATAGCGTTTGTCGCACTTCCCACAAGTGGTACAGGTATCTACTTTGGCATGTTTTTAAAGTTCTGCTCAATAATACTTTTATTCTTCCAAAAAAAAACATACAGCAACAAAGGCGCTATACAGTTCGCGATTTTTGTTTGGTGTTTGCAAAGCAGTTGATCGGCGGGTTTTCGAGTCGTAGTGACAACAACATGAAACATTCACTTCGAGCCAATGCAACTGTTCCTGTAAATGCAGACAATGCTGCAGATCATTTTTGTGCTAAGAGACAGCACAAAGAAAGAAAGAGACCCTGTGTTCAGTGCAAAAAAGATGGCAGAAAGACGGGAAGTAACAAACCGAAAGAAATTGTTTTACGAGTGTGCCCAGTGTGCTGTTACTTTGTGTAAGGATCCTTGCTTCCTTCTCTTTCACACAAACTGACTCTTAAATGTTGCTTCCATTAGCAAACCTGTGTGATTTTTTGCTATTTGTATTTAAGGGACACATTTTTCCATACCCAAACTAAACTGCCACTAACATACCATTTTTTCTTACACACCAATGAATATATTGTTTGTGTAATGGCGGCAAATTTGTTTGAAATCTGTAACTTTAGCTGCAAATTTATTTAGCTTAAAGAATCGTTGATGTTTTTGTAAATATTTTCAATAAATAACTATTTGTACATATATTTCTGTGTTTCTCACTGCTGCAAATTCCCTAGAATTCTACTGAGCATGTAATGTTTTGATTATGGGTAGAAACATTTACCCAGCATCTCATTTGGCCAAGCAAATAACACTAGTTTTCATGTAGGTCTGGCCAGGAAAGAAAGGGTTAAATGCCTTACGAAGACTTCTGCTTGCATGTTTGATAAATACATAAACATCAAACAGGCAACTGGCGAAAAGCAAATTACTTGTTATATTTTCTGTTTTCAATTATATGTTTGAAGTTAAAGACACGAATTAACAATCTATTGTACAAAAGATGATTTTACAGAGCAATAGCTTATCTTTGTGTTGAGGACATGATTTTGCAGGGTTTTCCTGTAAAAAAGAAAAAAATCCCTGAAATTCTATATTTTTCAATAGTAATTCACAAGTAGTTATGTGACTGCCAGCAAAATATTTCTTCTTTAAATGAATTTAATCGAGTCATGTCCCCCTGCCTCGTCAGAGTTGTTGCAATCTGAACTCAGGGTTATAGCAAGAGAATACTTTTATACTCTACAGGTTAATTCATTTCATGACGTGTCCTACGAAAGTTTTTCCGAGGACAAATCACTCACTGAATCATGAAATGCATAGAGAACAGGAGAAAGCAATAGACTGGACTGAAGAACATCAAACAGAACGTAACACGGTCCATGACTTTGTTCAGAGAGGATGTGGCTGCCATATAGGGCTCCCTGGTTCTCCCTGCTCATCCCAATTCACTGAAGAACAAATTCTATCCAGTCCCAGAGACTGTTAACAACTGACCAGTGCTGAACTTGATTTGGCTATTTTGGGAATGTTTTTGGGTATGCCTAGCTGTTAACACTTCTACTGGTAAACACAAACGCTGGTCTCGCGTAGAAAATTGCTACAGAGGAAGTAACGTTTATGTTCCTTCATACTGTTGCTCATACACGGATAGAAAACCTGAGAAAGCATTTTCAAAATGTTGGGCTTTTCACATGTGAACATGGAAATGAGCACCAACTCCCTCATAACTGTTCCTCCAAGCAAACTGTTGATGATGTCAAAACCTTTATTCACAACTACTACGAAGAATTCATGCTCATCCTACCAGGAAGAGCTTTGGGATTTAAACGTGCAGATGTGCGTTTCCTTCCTTCATCACAATCTAAGTCTGGTGCCAGTACAAAGTTGCCTCCAAAAAGGGGGGAAAACAACCTGTTAGCTACCCGAAATTTGTTGAGCTCTGGAATAGGCTTACTCCTTATATTGTTTTTATGAAACCAACAACCGACTGATGCTTTACTTGTTAACTGAACGATAACAAAAACTTAGGACTGCTAATCTAAGTCTATCATTATTTCAAAAACAATGTATGGAGTTCTATAAAAAGAAGAGCTTTGACCCTGACCAACCGCATCTCACTTGGATGCAGTGATTGATGTAACAATTATTTTCTCATTAGAAAAATTTTGGATATTTAATATTAGCAAACATAGGTTTTACATTTAAGGCACAATTTTAATGTTTGTTTTTCTTTATTTAAGTGTCGCTAAGAAATTTTTGGGTGGACTAGTTCTTATGTAATTACGATTTCTTATATACATTCTATGTTTGTTACTTATGCTTAAATAACGCAGTGAAAATGGATTAAATTAAAAATTAAATTAATTCCATCAACTAATCGCCCAGAGGGAGAGAAAACTGCTCCTGTGAGAGAACAGGAGCAACATCTGTTTCATTCACAGAGGAACTTGATTTCTATCAAAATGCGTGCAAAGAGGCTGCACATATTCTTTCATAGTTTCTTTTAAATGGAAAATTTCACATAAATGAAAAACATACAAGGGAACTGTCCACTACTCCTATGATTACACTCAGAAGGTACATCATCTGTCTAACCCTTTACAAACTGGTCCAACTTAATTTAAAACTCTAAGGTAATGTGCTCTTTTTGGCGTGTGTTGTGAGGGAGTACCGAGGCAAGTTAATTTCTTGATTGACAAAGTTGTTTTAAGCAGAAAGAGCTAATGGACCATAAACTATGTGCACTACTTCTTTTTCAACTACGATCTTGGCGAAACTGACATTTATTTGAACGCCGACAATTGTGACTTAACATTCTAATTCACATCTGTTGCCTGGTCATACAAAGTTTGCTCCAGATTGGTGTTTTGGTCTTTCTAAGCAGGCGATTTCTAAAGACTTCATTTCTTCTCTCTTCGAGTTGACAAATACTATTAACAAGTATACAGTTTTTGGAGCAAATATTTCACGACTTTGTTTATGACTGGATCTTTCTTTTTTCTCCTTTTTTCTTCCTTCCCCCTACTGACAGGCTGCCACAGGTAGTACCCCCGATGGGACTAGACTACAATCGTAAGGAGTATCTCAGCAAAGAAATAAGACAGTTCTGTAAACCAGGCAGAGAAGACCTGGTGCCACAGAAGCCACAAAACCACAGTTACATTAAAGATGAACAACCTATTTTGGAAAACACACAGTATTACATGTATATAAAACCAACAAACTGTACTCAATTAATTGCGTTTGACGAAGGAGAACGCATCCTAATCTTGCCGTTGCTTGCGGACTCAGGCTTAATGCTATCCTGCTTCGAGAATTTTCGTACGGGCGACCGTCTTAAAATGCCTCGACTTCATGCGACCGTGGTGTCTTGTTGACTAATACCGATCAGCTTCGTTTTTCTACGTCGTCAGTGTGGTTGTTTTTTGGAGTTATTTATCAAAACATCAAAACGTTGTGCAGTGATGTATTTTTTAGGAAAGAAACGTTGCGTTTCATGTCGGACTCGATGCCGAATTTTCGAACGCACTCCCCTAATTTCCAATTATTACTAGTTATAATAATACTCAGTTGATTATTCATCTAAGGTAGACAATTTTTAAAAAAACAAATAAATAAAGATTATATTTATGAGCTCTAGAAGCTGTTACCAATTTTATGTGTTGTAGAGTGTTAGATTACCGTCAGAATGAAGGAAAAACATACATGTTTATACTTGATGTTGTCCGTATTTCTGGAGGACTTTGTTTTCATTTTCATTAAAGATAAAATCGTTCTGAAACTTTCGAACATTGAATTCATCATCATGAGGATTTTTTGGAGAGATTGCTACCAAAGTGAGGTAAAATCCAGCCACCCCCGTCTACGGGGATAAGTCCAGATCAAAATTGGATTGATGATGAATTCAGATTTATTTTAGATTTCCTTCAAAAACTGTTTTGACTTTGAGTAACCACTGCTCCTTCATTTAAATTTGAGTAGTCCTAGTTGAATTAAATTTCTCCTGTTGGTTGTAGTTTTTGAGACTGTCGACATGCGACATGGCCCAGAAGTACGTCCATTGAATGAGACCAAAACAATGAAACTAAATGAACGAGATGTCATATTGCAAACTTTACCTATTTAATCTAAAAAATAACAAGCTATTGACAAGGAATGGGAAATTTTGTTTAAGAAAAGGTACATTTTTTTATTAGGGGGGTGGGCCACAATTTTTGAGGATGTTCAAATAAAAAACTTGTGGCCCTCCCACTTCCTGGAACGGATTTATGTATGGCCCTTCACAAAGACACACAAAAGCATCTGACCTTCCCACTACATATTCAAAACAAAATAACTGTAAATGAAAATTAATAGTCAGAAATTTTGCTAAAACCAGGTGAACGACATGGCATGTTGTTGTGCTTGCAAATCTTGAAGATGGGCAAGACATATGAGGAATAGAAAGAGGAAAACGTGCTTGTGGTGAATGTAACGATTTTATGAGGTCAGATGGAGTAAACTGTGGATAATGCGGTTGTGTGCCCACTCACCATTTGAAAAAGGATTCTTGCTTCTCCAACTCTGCTTTGAAGCAGCAAGACAAATCAAGTGCGGATCAGGAACAAATGGCACTACTGGTCATGAAGCAGAGAAATGGAGACAAAGACCCGAAATTCAAAGGGTGCATATAGTAAATTTTCGAATAGTATTCTTTCAAATGTTATCAATCCTTTTGGCCACTTGTCCCTACAAAGACCAATTTCATAGCTGTTTTGTTGCCGAGAGAAAACGTCAGTGGGAAGTTCATGAGACCTTGGGTGTGCAGCACAGTACAAGTCTAGGCTCTGTATTGGAGATCTGTCCTGTTCGCTAGCGGACTTTGGATTTCTTATCCACCGTAATTTCTTTGAAACCTCACACGCAAAAGGTGGGCAAGGTGCAGCTGGTCCCCTTGTCAAGCAACAAGCCAACCTTGCAGTTCTTCGTGGAAAAGCAACAATTAAAAATGCAAAAGACCTCTGCAGTCATCTCTCAAATCATTCTGCAAAGCCTGTACAGTCAGCATTCCTCTCGTAGCAAGGCTGTCAGTCTCAAGAGAAGAGTTTATTCTACATTCCATCTACAGGGAATGGTGTAGTACTACGTTTGGTACAATCAAAGGCATTAGGAAGCTGCATAGCATCATATCTACTCCACAACAGTGCAATGTCCTCATGCGACATCGATCTTGTTATTGTGGTGAGTGCCTGCACGAGTGCTATGACAAATGTGAGAATAAAGAGCTGGTGGATGAGTTGGAGAAACTTGAACTTCAGAGAGAGGTTAGTGAAGCCACTACAGTTCAGAATGATGATCCTCTGGATGACCAAGTACATCTCCACGTTGCTGATTTAGTCAAAAAGGAAAGTGTTGTTGCTATCGTGGCAGATGAAGATGATGCCTATGACTATCTGTTCAAAGTTTGTAGTGATGGACCAGTTGTTCTAGACAATGAAGAAGTTGATAGTGATGGTTCTGTTTTTATTAAAGGAAGCTATGTCCTAAAACAACATTTCTTTTTTAGACAATTTAATTGACATGACTTATAAGCTTAAACCTCAGAAAGTTTATATGTGTATCCTGGCACAGTTCGCTATGTTTGCTCTCACCTTGTAGAGAAGGGAAGGGGGCGCAACAAAGTATTCCAAGTTCCTGTGGTTGTTCACGACGACATAACTGCCTCCTTATAACTTCAAACAGCAGTCATATATTTGAAATTTTTTGCATGTTGTATTTTGTAAAATATTTTGCAAAATTGCTGCCTTATAATAATTGCTTAAATTAATTTACAAATTTTGATGGGCTACACTGCATAATGGGTAATAAAAAAATTGCTGAAAAATGCAATAAAAATGAAATTTTTTTTTTTACTAAACCGCCTAACTCAGCACTGAAAGTTAATGAATAAGAATAAATTTGACAAACCTAGTAGCGATTTAGTATTTTTTGGGTTTGTTATGCAAATGTACACATGTATTGTGCTGCTGATCAGAGCTAACACTTATTTGTTGACAATTTGTATAGCAGGCTTCAGCTATTTAAAGACTTGCCTGAGAAAGGGTGGTTAGCAACTGGAACTGTGAGGGAAAATAGGAAAGGCTTTCCAAAACATTTGAGCAACTGGATAGAGCAAAAAGCTGAGAGGAACTATTCAATGGGTTCTCGTATTTGTCAAATTGTGTTACACTAACAATGGTTGTGCCTTACTGACTTATTTGGCAACAGGATCAGGCACTGTAGAAAGAAAGAAAAAAAAACAGGGGAAATTTCAAAAGGTTTCGGTCAACATTCCACCACTGATTAGACATTATAACACAAATATGAGTGGGGTTGATCTCTCCAATCTACTTTTGCAATGCTACCAAGTGCTACAGCAAACTAGAAAATGGTGGAAGTTTTTGTTTTTTTATTTTTTCGTTATTTGTGCAACAAATGTGCATTTACTAGTCAAAAGAAAGTATCACCTGGACAAACTCACAAGGAGTTTCAAATGACTTTAGCAAGAGAAATTTTACAGAAAAGTGAACTGCAGCAAAATTCCAATCCATCTCCTGGTAGACCATTTTGAAGTTCTGTAAGAGCAGCTCATTGTCCAGTTCCTGTGACGATTGAACATTTGGGCAAAAAATCTTCAAAAGCAAGTCTATGAAGAAAGAACTATAAGCTTTGAACAATTTTTTTTTTTAAAAAAGAACAGAGAACACCATAGAAACGCTCTGCCTGTAACATTTCTTTTTGCATTCAGCTAGACAGAAATTGTTTCCAGTAATGGCACTCAGCTGAGTGTCATGTTTACAGACTAATAATTGATATGTTTTGTTTAAAAACAATCTATTGACGTTCCTATTGCATCTTATTACGCTTTTTGTGAAATTTACAAATTTCAAAGATAAAATCAAAACTTGTTTTTAAAGAAGATTTAAAATGCAATGTGTGTTACTGTTAGAAAATTGTAGACTACTTAGCCTGCAGCGACCGCAAAATTTTTGTTATCGAGACTTCTGAAAGTCAGGCATGTGGTTTGCACACCTGGCATGCGTTTTATAATTCACAGGAAACATGGAGGTTGTCTTACTCTCTATTTTATTTGAACCATGGAAAATTTTAAAACAAGCTAGATTCATTACCAAAAAGTGAATGTAAGTCCTTTCGAAAGTTAACAGCGATGCATTCAGATAGATCATTTAAAATGATTTGCGTATTCACGATTAAGTGTAATGACGTCATCGTAATTTTTCTCCATAAAATAAAAATGTTTTTTACTAGCCAATAGTATCCTCTAATTAAAAAAATAAATCCTTTGCCTGTTGTGTTGTCGAAACAACGATAATTATGATTGGCCACTGCTCAACACGCGGTCTGCATTTTCTGCATCGCCATCTTGAATTTATTGCGGAGAGAAATTGTGGATGTTACAAAATTGAACATATCTCTTTTCCTTCTGAACCAAATTTCGTAAAATGGTGTCCAGTTCTAGGAATCAAACATTTACACTTGACGAAGTTGTCGAGGCTGTTTTGAATGATGATGAAAACGATTTAAGCGACCTTGAATTAGGTGATCTGTCCGAGGAGGAGGAAGAACTTATCAATGATGGCTTTGACCCAGAACTCGACTCCGGGTAAGTTGCACATTTGAGCCCGTTCAGCTCATTTATTTCTCATTTTTTCCCGCCAAGGTTCTATTCCATTCTATTCTAAGCATAAAATGACAATGTTTCGATTTTTTGGGAGGTTAAATTGCTTTTATTTTCATCCCTTGCTCGAAAGCTGTGAAGGACGCGAAAATTTAAAGCACGCGACTCATGTTACACTTTTGTTGTTTTGATGTGCTAGCGTGCCATCTATTTTCATTTGACTTATTTATTTCATCTGATCTTCGATTCGTTGCTCAGAAAATATTTAACTAACAACTTTGGGGAAATATAGTCACATTTTTGTGCAATGAATTTTGTGTTATTGCATTTGTCATCAGTTTTGTAGTTGTAGTGGGGTCTAGTTGTTGTGCAAGTTTTGTGTTTACATTATCAATTATTTATATTGAAATGTGTATCATTGAATTTTGTGTCCCACTTAATTTGCTTTACTGTATGTAGTGACAACACGGATGTGCAAGCTGACCAGTTTGAATGTGAGGAAAGTGAGGATGAATGTGTGGCTAAGCAACAAAATACCTCCCAGAATACAAGAAGAAAGAGAAAACGGCCAACTAAGCCACAAAGCCAGTCACTTCCTATAGCAACTGGTAACTGGAAAACAGGAAATGAAGCTGATAAGGCTCCACAGAGGAGACGATTCACTCCAAATAGAGATGAAGGGTTCCAGCTACCCCAGACCGGACAGAGCTGGTCAAAAGGAGATTTGTTTCTGCTTTTTATTTCAATGAAATCAATAGAAACTATTGTACTCAATAAAAATGCATATGCAGAGATGCTGAAGACCAAACGGAAATCGTTCAGGTGGTTCCCTTTGACAGCCAAGAGTTCTTGGCATTTGTGGCAATCATTTTCTTTATGGGCATGGTGGAAGTGCCAGAGCTAAGGGACTACTGGAACAGTGATGGCTTTTTGGCCAAGAATTTGTGAGAACTTCTGGCATGACACGATTCCGATTCAAGAATATACTGGCAGCTCTGCACGTT
>JAOBBB020375199.1:0-18539 GCA_025331005.2 Zoanthus gigantus
AGTTAAAAAGAATCCTGTAATTTGATTGGTTTTGTGAGCGGGCGGAATTTCACCATCTTGCCCACCAGCAGATAATAGCGAATTCATGACAAGCAAAGCCAACAAAAGTTTCAGTAAAAATAAATTTAAAAAAATAAAAATGTTATTTGCCAGTCAGGAGGTCTGTATTGAGAAAAATTGTGCCCTCAGTCTATGTACAGACCTCGGCCTCTGGCCTCAATCCTTATGCAAGACCTCGGACACAGTTTTTCTCAATACTGGCCTCCCGGCCGTCAAATAACATATATTTAGGATTCCTAATTGTGTTCTGACAATAAAAAGTTGTGTAACATCCTGTTAAAATTCAATGAGTTATAAAAAGAGTTACTGTAATATATTAATTGCATGTAAAGTTTGTATAATTTTTTGAACACTCAACTACACAAGCACTCAAGACTAATTCTTGGCCTCTTGTATTATGTTAGATTTACTATCTGATTAAAATTTAACAGAAATTTATTATGTCCAATACATTTGCATTTTCACCTTAAATTGTTCATATTGAAATTTAAAGGTAAATCTAGTGGCATTAACCACAAGTATGAAGAAAGAGAGAGTCTTCAGGTGTGTTAATATGTATAGTGCAAGGGCAAAAACTAATTAAGATTTCGTTAATTTTTCAAATTTATTATTTGCACAGTAGCATATATAACTTATACATTTCATCATCTTTTATCTTGGGAGCTCTCAGCTACTTTGTCATTGAGCTTTTAGTCATGTTTTTAGCTCCTCATACATTACAGTTTGTGGTAATGATTACTAAGTGTTTAGCCTTTCAACTATCTAACTGCTGTGGTGTCAATGAGGGATCAGTACTAACTAGTCTAACATTAATAATGGGTTCTTATCAATTTTGCTGCTGCAATATCCTTACCATTAAATGCTACTTTTGGTTTTTTCTTGTCAGGGGTTGCCACAGTGAGTTATCTGCCTCCAGCTAACTCCATCCTTAGCATTCCCTTCCCTCACACCAGCTTCTTCATGTCCTTTTCACTGCATCCTTTTTCAATAGATCTGCTCTTAGGTCTGCCTCTAGGCCTCCTGCTTGGCAGTTACATCCTCACCATCCTACAAAAATTCTCTCCCCGATCTGTACATGTCTCAACCATCTCAGTCTTGCCTCTCTGGCTTCCTCTCCAAAACATGTAACATGCACTCTCCAACTGATGTACTCATTCCTGATCCTATCATCCTTGTCATACCCATTTGAAGAGAACCTCAACATTTTAACCTCTGCTCCTGTCTTTTCCTCAGTGCCACACAACATCACGGGTCATCGACCACTTTCATAAATGGTGGCTATTTTAGTATTTTTTTGTCTGTATTCAAATTTGCATGGCTAACCTCTTTTGGGTTAAAATATTGTTTTGAATTTTTCACTCAAAGACAAAGCCAGCCAGGCAAATTTGAATACAGACAAAAGAATGCTAAAATAGCCGCCATTTATGAAAGTGGTCTGTTACCAGGCTTGTGTATACCTTCTTTTCATCAGGCTTAAACTGTTTTATCTAGAATGACCCTGTCATTGTTTTGCTTAGGATGCTGTACAACATTTCACTGAAAAGCCTAAAAGTGAATCTGAGTGTTCAGTTATGTTCAATGGAGTTATGTCACAAGAAGATGCAAGTTTTGATTATTAGTAAGTTTTTTTTCATTTCCTCAACCGAAATTTCAACACGGTATTAACTATATAGGTGATAAACTTCAAACTTGAAGGCAGGCAGAAAAAAGCAAGAAAAATAGTTTGTTTTCTGGCAAAATATACTTAAATGTACATATGGCCTTGAAACTTATTCCAAAGCTGTACATGCAATTTATTTTACTTAGTTTCTTGAATGTTAGTAAATTATTCTCTATAATATGTTAACAGCATTCTTAATGTGAGACAACCATTTGATTTCTCATAGCTCACAGTTACTGGAGCATATCTGCTAGTAGTTTTCTTACATCTGCTTAGTAAACATCTCTTACAATATGTGTTTTGTACAATCACTTTTGCATAAAAAATGTTAGAATAAAGTGTAAGAAGATGGATTGGGAATATATTGATCTTCTACTGGTATTGGGAATATATTGATTCTCTAGTAGTAGTAGTAGTAGTAGTAGTAGTAGTAGTAGTAGTAGTGGTAGTGGTAGTAGTAGTAGTGGTAGTGGTAGTAGTAGTAAGTAAGTAGTAGTAGTAGTAAGAGCTATAACTAGAATTATTTTTATTTTTATTAATGTCTTTTTTCACAGTTTTATCCTTTTGTATTTAAAGCATCAACCGTTTAAATGATGACACCATTTTACATGTATTCAAGTATCTTGGACTCAAAGATCGGATCAGGGTTGAAAGAGGTGAACATAATTATAAAATTCATTGGTAGAGGACGAGATTTTCTGTGGGTAGCACCAATTTAAAGAATTTGTTTAACAGCTTTGTTGTTATGATGAAGATCTTTAAAGACACTCTGGCCTTGTGCTAGAAATTACTAAACTATATGTCTAATACAAGAGAAACTTTTGAGCTAAATGTTTATCAACCCTGTCGAGTCACTTGTGCAAAGTAATCAGATCACTTATGTAGTGTAATTGGATCGCCTGTGCAATGTAAAATTTAGATCACCTGTGCAGTGTAATTGGATCACCTGTGCAGTGTAATTGGTCACTTGTGCAGTGTGATTGGTCACCTGTGCAGTCTAATTGGATCACCTATGCAGTCTAATTGGATCACCTGTGCAGTGTAATTGGTCACCTGTGCAGTGTAATTGGTCACCTGTGCAGTGTGATTGGTCACCTGTGCAGTGTGATTGGTCACCTGTGCAGTGTAATTGGTCACCTGTGCAGTGTAATTGGATCACCTGTGCAGTGTAATTGGATTACCTGTGCAGTGTAATTGGTCATCTGTGCAGTGTGATTGGTCACCTGTGCAGTCTAATTGGATCACCTGTGCAGTCTAATTGGATCACCTGTGCAGTATAATTGGATCACCTGTGTAGTGTATTTGGATAACCTATGCAGTGTAATTGGATCACCTGTGCAGTGTAATTGGATCACCTGTGCATTGAAATTGGATCACCTGTGCAGTGTTATTGGTCCCTTATAGTGTGATTGGATCACCTGTGCAGTGTAATTAGATCACCTGTGTTGTGTAATTGGATCACCTGTGCAGTGTAATTGGTCCCTTATAGTGTGATTGGATCACCTGTGCAGTATAATTAGATCACCTGTGTTGTGTAATTGGATCACCTTTGTAGTGTAATTGATCACCTTTGCAGTGTAAATGGATCACCTGTGCAGCATAATTGGATCACCTGTGCAGTTTAATTGGGACTTGTGCAGTTTGATTAGGACACTTGTTTATAACATAATCCACTTAGATGTTACACAGTTTGATTATTGAGATCCTCATGTAATAAGGTGAATGAGTTTCTAACATCACCAAGGTGTTGTTGTCTAGTAGATGGATTTTAGATCACAATCAAAAGTACTGAAAAATGTCCTAAAACAACATTTTCTATTTCTACAGTGTGCAAGAGGTGGAGAAAGTTGGTAATAGACTCTTGGCAATCTGTTCACCATCTTGATTTTCGGGGCATTTTTAGGTCTTTTTTTGGATCAGGAGGTAGGATGATGATAATACTAACACACTTGGACTAATATCGAAACTATGACATTCTCTTTCCAAACCAAATACTTATAAACCAGCTTGTACAACTCACTAATATTACCTTATCTTTCCTATGGTATAGTTGCTTGGGGACGGGCTGGCAAAACAAACATTAACAAGCTACTTACATACTTCGCTCAAAGAAAAGATAATACAATCCCTCTTTTTGCGAAATCTAAGCTCCTTCCAATGAAGATGTTATATTTTAAAAACACCGTATGTCTATTGCACAATATCAGTTGCAAAACTGCACCTTTGATTCAAAATATTTATTTATAGAAACTCATAATGTACACAACTACAATACCAGGTCAACCAGAAGCGGAAATTACTTTACTCAATATTCAATGCTTGAGCTAAAAGCCTGTTCCTTTTAAAAATCTAAAACTGATATCTGAAACTCTCTCTCCGTTTTAAAAAAAGATTTGAAAATACAACTTCTCAATGTGCTTACAACTGTAAACTATTGTATTGTTCTTCCAGAAATGATTCTTATCATCAACTCAATACTTAGTTTCTTGATTTTATCTGCTTGCTTTAAAATTGTTAAATTTGATATATACGCATAGTTTAATTTAAATATTCACGCCTAGCAGTACATTACATAGGAAATTTTGAAATCTAAAGATAAATTTAAATAGTTTTTATCACTGGATCCTAAAGCTACCTGCCTCGATTAGCATCTAGCTATTTCGCGGGCATAACTTTTTCTTGTATTTATTTTATTATAGTAAATAAAGTTGTTGTTGTTGAACATTGTTGTCATTGAAATGCATTCTGGACTTAAAGTAGATATATTGAAAGAAATACTTTCTGTCTATGGGGCAACTCAGAAAACTGTGTGAAACTGACAATATTTTCAAATGTTCTCTAATCCAAAACCTTTTTCTCTTTGTTTGGCTGGCTTCTGCTTTTTTTTTCAGAATGGAAAACCTTACATTAAGGAGTGCAAGAACACAAATACATTGCGAATGATGTAGCATAAGCTAGTGTGCATCCATGTTGCTATAACGCTGTTTACATTTGTGTTCACATTTTAATTATTTGAGTACTTCCATTTCCAGTCAAACTCATACTTCAATCGGGAGAATCTGATTGTCTGGGATTTTCCCGACATATGCTTAAGTTTAGATGTTTGATTTTAAAAATCTTTAATTGCCTTTTTTAGGGCTTACAGATGATATACTTTGGTCCATTCTCAAAAGAAGCTCAGCTTTGAAGTCTCTTGAGCTCTCTGCCTCACCATCACTGTTAACCGAGCTATCTGTTCACTTAATAGGTATGCACAGTGAATGATTGAATTTGATGACAAAGAACCTCTTAGGGCCATAAGAGAGATTTGTAATAAAAGAAAGGATATGTGTGTGTTGGGGGGACTGTACTTATTTTGCAAAGAAATTAAGTCAGATTCAAGGCTGAAGAAAAAAGTATTTAATCAAGCTTGTAAGCAGGCAGTTCACCATGAACATCAAAAATGACTATTGTAGTGTGTCATCCAGTGGTTCTAAGCAAGATTTAGCTGGCTGAGGATTTTATATTTTTTTGTTGTGAGCGAGTGGCCATTTTTGTAAGAGTTTCTATCTTGGTCGCCTTTATCTCGTTACCCAATCTTGTAATATTCTGTTTAATATTTATATTTTACTAATAAAACTATTAATAATCATGGATTATGTAAGTGCGTTCGTTCGATTTGTCATTAGCATTATTAGAATCGTAGAGCAAATAGTCAAGTAATTTCTTTTTTCTCCTTGGAAGAAGCTTTTTTTCAAAATTTTTTTAAGAGTGCCGTCTTCCATATTATGTCATCAATAATCGTAATATTAGAGTGCACAAAAAGTACAACAAAACCTTCGATCAATTTCTTGCGCATAAGAGCTTTGCATAAAGAGATCAAGTGACCTGTACATGTTTGGGCTTCAAGAATCAGAAAACAAAGTATGTGATGTAAATCAGAAGTATCATTGAATAAATATATGTTCATCATCATAGTTCGACAAACTGTTTTATTCTTGTCAGAGAAATTCTTCCATTACTGAAAAGTACAATACAGCGATTGGGGTATCAATAGAGAGAAAAAATACTCTTGCCTTCTCCACTTGGTTGATTGCGAAGAAAATGACAACAAGCCTTTGCACCAAAGATCGCGAGGCGTCCAAACCTGATCGATTGATCATGATCAGCGTAGGACGTGGAAGCGAGGCTAAGTCAGTGAAGGACATTTTGCCTCAAAAAGTTATAGCATTGAACGAGATTAGGAAGCGTTCGTCGAACTCACGCAAAATATAAAAAAAAAAGTTATTGTATATTCACCCTTAAGAATATCATGTTAATAAATAAGAAAAATTCTCTCCATCAACAAACAGTTTTGATGTTTAGTTATTGCTTCATTTATATAGATGTCAGAAATGGTGGCAAGTGCTGCTGTGCAAACTGTGAACGCATTTGAATCATTTTAATATTTGGTTTATTTAGGAAAATACTGCAAGGGGCTGGAAAAGTTAGACCTGTCAGGTGTGACCATTACCACAAGTTCTTTACGAGCTCTTTCTAAGCAGTGCTCAAAACTTAAGGTAAAGTTGTTTTGAAACGTTTTGCTTAGACCTAAACCAAACGGTTGAGACAATACAATAGAGTTAAATATCTGCTGGAACTAAGGGTAATGCTCCAAATTTTAACCTCGTTTGTTACCCAAGGATCAACGAAAAAACTGATCTAAGAATTTCACTTTGTATGAAATGATTTGCATTTTGCTGGTAATGCTTTGGAAAGGTAACGTTTTCTTCATAAGTCATTTGTGAGGAAAGTTATTTATGTGTTATATTGTCTTCAAATGAATTACCTGGGTTTTAGCCCTCGATATTTACAGACACCACAAATGAATACTAAATCACATCTCAAATCTGCCATAACATAATGTGAATATGAATTTTAGCAGCTGTGAACAGCAGTTTGGTCTTATTGTATGCCCTCTTAGCTTGGCATGTGCATAGCTAACGAACAGGTTTGGCTTCCCTCTGAATGTAATCAACTAGAGTAAAAGTGTTATACTTGTGGGATGTGGCTAAATTATAGCACATGCCAGCTAGTATAAGGTACTGTACCTGCAGCTATACTAATGTAATGGGCGTTTAGAGCACGGTGGTGGTGGGCGTTATCCCTTAAACCCACCATTCCTACTATTTTACTAGCTAACTTTTACTACTACTTTAATTATATCATTAATTTAAGCTGGTAAAATTATGATTGTCTACTCAGTAACATTCCACAACCATTATGCTTTTACTTTTTATTTGCGGTATTGTTTTTTCTAAAATGTTTACACCTCAATTCTATTTTCAGACAATGAAACTAAAGGGATGTCACAAACTCGGGGAAAAAGGGTAAATGTGATCAGATGTTAGATCTCCTAGGCAACAAGTTCCCTTATCTAGATTTCATTTCTGATTCAAGGGTTTTGAATATGAATTAGCTTCTTACTAAACCATGTATTGTTTTTTTGTGATATTATTATAAACTAGCTTGAAAACAATAATTCGTAAGCACTTTGAGTTGAAACAGGATTTTTAAAATGCAAATTTCTCTGGAATATAGGTTCCGAGATCAGACTAATATCGTTCGGTATGAGATTTAGCTCTGTCTATAACTGACCTGTTAAAAAGTTATCAAATTTTCAAAAATAAATGCTTAAAAATTGCTCAGTTCAACAGCATTAGATACAGACAGACCTTATTAGCAACATGAATGCAGTTTGAAACTGACCTATAAGGAACTAATACTATCAAATTATCAATCTTTAAAACTTGTTCAACTCGACAGTTATATATAGACAGAGATTTATAAGAAGACATCCATATTGAGATTACTCGTTTTTACTTATCAATGGCCCACATTGAAAACGTTTGTTCCTACAGTCTCTGGTGGCTTTTCAAACAGTGCAAAGAACTGAAGGAAATTGATGTCAGTGCCAACAACCGACTATCAGGGCAGGTATACACACCGTAGGTTGCTTAATTAATGATGAACTTACTAAAGACATGATGAAATTAGTTTTGTGGCAAAAACTCCCACTATCATATTGATTAATACTTTGTAATAGCACGATAAACAAATATTCTAAAGTATATGCTGGTACTCCTCAAAACTTTCTGGTACGTAACTGGAAGTCAAGTCTCAAGGAAGGAAAAAAAGAAACAGTATTATCAAGGAAAAACTTCAGAGGTAATCAAGATTGACAAATTTCAGCCCAAGTACAAAGCCAATGTACACTGGTATCCGTTTATTTCGAGCTTCGTCCGCCTCTTGTATTCGTTTGAGATCCACCAGAATGTAACTCAGTTGTGGGTTTGTCTCACTGGCCAAGAGTTCCTTTTTCAAAATACTGAACGTTTCCAATTTCTACGAAGATTAGTAGCAGACAAAAGAAAGTGCAGTATTCTGGGCTTTGTGGCTGTACATACGTTCGGTAGAAGATCACAAAGCAACATCTTATGTTTGTTGTATAAATTGTTATTAAGCTGAACTCTGGCTGCGACAAATCCTCAAAACCTGTGTTATGTACGTTGTTTTTTGACGGCCTTTTTAAATTCAAAATAAACTTAGAATATGTGCTGTTGTAATATAACTTAATTTTTAAGATTGTTGTAAAAAGATACTTTACAAAGTTTGAGTGAAATTCGATAAAAAAAAAAAAACCGAAAAGTTACGGCTGTTTTAATTAAGGTTATTTTTCTATTTTTTTCGGCACCCTAGTTTGGTGGACTGGGACAAGACACCGGTAAAAGTACATCACCAATAAATCATTTTGTTGGGAAGTATCCCGCGTGCTTCCATCTTGCTTGTTTCCCAACAAAATGAAGTCATCAAATCAAAGACAAAGCAAAAGTCACATGTATTTTGTTCACCTGACTTCTTGGCCGAGCGACTTGAAGGGGACAAATTTTGTAGTAAGAATTCGGAACTTCTGAACACTGTATCTCCGCGGATTTTCATCGTATTACTTTAAAACCTGGCCGAAATATGCTTTTTCAGAAAATGGAAAAACTAATTTCGTGTCATGTGTTCATTAAATCGAACTCCTGTTAACTTTTTCCCTTCCAAATGAGAGTTCGAAATAGCTGAAGACTATAGTAATTCTGTTCCATTACGTATTTTTTGAAGATAATGGCAAATGCGGTGAAGTCTTGGCCCCAGTGAATTATACAAATATCCGTTGAATAATTGTTAGTGAAAGTTTTGACGTGCATTGGTAATTTGGTACGCTTTGTAAATTTGACAGTGCTAGGTTGAGATCAACTAAACTATGAGGAAAGCCTTTGTTCAAGAAACAATAGCACCTTACACTGCTTATGATTATGTTGCAAGATTTCATCTTTTAGTTGTTTAAATTACTTTTTATCTATAGAGAAAATTACGAGATGTACACAAACTGTGTCCTAATCTTTCTTTCCTACATACTCATCCCAAAACTTTGTATATAGCCCTAAGTAGGAATCCAAAGCATATAGATCTCTATGTTTTCTAGTCAGGTGGCTAACCACAACACTGCAAGGGATCACCACGCTGGCAACGTAGCAGATTACTGAAGTGTGGAGGCTACAGGTGTGAGGATCTTACGGGGCTTATCATTTCTTCATTTGAGAGTGTTTCTGCCTCTAAATTCTCCTACGAGGTTTTAAACAACTGAAATGTTGGTTTTTGAGGCTGGGAAAGGATACACTGAACAAATTATGGAATATACTTGAACTGTGAACATTGAAATTTTTCTAAAATCCACCCTTTCAACCATCGGTTCCACGCCATTCTAGGAAGTATTACTGTTTTTATAACCGTTTTGGTTCCTTGAATACAAAAAGAGTTATGTGATTGGTTAGGTGTGCTGTGGCAGTTGAACTGCATGTGAACCCTAAACGAATTCCTGGCTTATCCCGATTCGTTTACCTTTCATTTTTTGCTTACAGTGTTTCTTCATGTTATCGGAGGCTTGTGAACAACTTGACCTCAGCGAGTGTGCAAAGGTGAGTTATGACGCTCAAACCAACTGTCAAAAAGATAAAGTAGGAAGAAATGAAAAGAAATTAATCTTCAATCTTGATACCTTGACTGCCATTGATATTAACGAAAAATTTCTGTTTATCTAATTAGAATAATTATCTGAAACTTTATATCTTTGTTTTTCTCTTTTCTCCGAAGACTGCCTTCCATGTTTCATTCCGCATATATTATCTCGCTGCATAAACTGTGTTTTTTAAAACAAGTTTTAGTTGCTCCGACCAAGGAATAACGCTCGTGTCGTTGTTGTACTAGCTTTATAGACCACAAGCCCACAGGTTGTCAAAGATTGTTCGTAACCTTTTTCGATAGCGCGAATTGTTAGATTGCAAAGTACAACATCCTATGAGTGGTTTCCTTGCAACTTTTTTTTTTTTTTTTGTTAACTTTGGCTTTTTTGGTAAACATTTTTTCCTTGTGCTGTCTAGCTCATCTTTCACAAAATGTGCCGAACGAATGTTTATTTTCCAAACGTTTTACTTGAAAAGCGATCGTTTCGATTTCGGTTGCTTGTTTGCCATCCATCGTCGAAAGGCTGTACTTTATTCAAATTGTTCAGAAACCTAGTTCCTCCTTTAGAAAATTTACTTGAGAACTCAAATATGTCTGTTTGATTTAAATTTAGCTGTTCTAAACATCATTTCCCTCAATTTTTAAAGCATGATAAAATTTATTATTTCTTGCTGTGCAGATTGAGAGTTTTACAACTTGCAGAATTTTTCAGAAACTTTTAAAACAATTGGCCGTGAAATAGATAGCAAAGTAAATGTTTTTATTTGACCATTAAACACACTGTTTTTACAAAAGCACGCAGAAGCACGAAACATATACTTTAGTCAGTTACAATACAATACAATGCGTTTATTCATATTACTTACTAGAATTATTTACATTTTTTTCATTTTTCTGTGGTCGTTTTTAGAATATTTTTAATAGATATTTACACAAAAAAAGAAATTTGTTGAAATGTTTAGTATCTAAATAAACTGGCGAGTTTTCTAGTTAGATACTAACAATGTCTATTTAAATATATAATTTAGCTTAGAACTGTAAATTCATAATTCTAATATCAAATATAGGTACATGTACATATGTGTTATGTTTCCGTGTCGTATGTGTTCCGTGTTTACATTTCTGCAGGTCTTCTCAGAAGGTTTTTATTTTGTTTTCCCAATAATTATTAATGCTAGTGAGTTTTTAGCTACTTCCAATTACTTTTACATACTGGTGTAGGTCAGAGATTCGGCATTGTTGCAAGTTGGTGGAAGATGTCCTAAGCTAAAAGCCATTAATATTTCTGAGTGTACGTGTATTACAGACGAAGGATTAATTGGACTCACCCAGGTAAATAAATAAGACACAAAGTTGCATCCTTTATCTTCCCTAATGGTAGGATCTTCCAAAGGACCAGGTCAGCACAATTATGCTCCGCTGATAAACCGTTGACATACAAGAATTAAGTATGTTAATGATTTGTCAGTGTCTGATCGTATTTCCCGGTGCTCAGTCAATTATTTACCATGGTTACTGATGTTCCTAATTACGCTTTCGACCATGATATGAATCTGAATACTAAGAAAAAAGTTATAATGATGTTTTCAGTGTGAGACAGCTCTAGTAGTTCCCTTATAACTATTAGACTCCGTTGTTAAAAGGTTAGGTAATAAATTACTTGTTAGTGTGTATATATCTGGTTATCTGACTGGGAATAAACACTGTGAATACACTTCGAGGTGGTGGTCGTACAGTAATGATGATGATGATGAAGGTTATCATAGAAATGCTGGTGTTGGGTGGTGGTGATCATAGTGTTAACCACAGTAATGGTAGTGGTGGTGACCTGGTATTGGTTATAGTAATAGCGATGATCGTGGTATTGGTCATGGTAATGGTGGTGACGTGGTATTGGTTATAGTAACAGCGATGATCGTGGTATTGGTCATAGTAATGGTTGTGACGTGGTATTGGTTATAGTAACAGCAATGATCGTGGTATTGGTCATAGTAATGGTGATGATGATCGTTGTATTGGCCATAGTATATGTGATGATGATCGTGGTATTGGTCATAGTGTAGGTGATGGTTCTGGTTATACTGATCGTACTAATGGTTTTAACAACTTTTTGTTGGTATTAGTCATTGCCATGATAGTGATTGTGAAAAAGTGTCATATGTAAATGATATAGCTTTGTGTGAATATTTGCTTTCGTTCACCATTGGACAACTGAATATTTTTCTTCTTTGAATATTCAAGTGGCTTAAGACCAAGAAAGATTTTGAGCCAAGTCCGATTTTTCATGCACGTTTTTTATTGTTAAAGAACTGCAGGCATCTGGAGAGCTTGGAATTGTCAAGGATGGCCTTGGAAGGTAAACATGTGGTTTTAGCTGATTTATTTAGTTACTGACGTTGATTATAGAATTTGGTTTGACGTATTGATAAGAAAACACAAATAGTAACTGATTAGTTTGTTAGACGGTTTTTTAAAATCAAGAACGAAGTACATAGCACTGTAATAAAAATGAAGGTATCTCAACGGCAAGTTAAGCGTGATTAGTGATATAAAGTCAATATTAATGATATCATATGTATATTATTGTAAACACGCCGCTTCAGTGAATATTTCGCAAACCATTAAACATGTTTGTAAATAGATGCATGTTTAACATTTTCAATTTCATATCAGCCACCAAGAGAAACTAGAGACAGTGCTGCAAATTCGCACAAAGAAGGAAAACATTAAGCTAGTTACATATTGTTTTTTATTTGTGTCGCAGAATCCCCCATCATGCTACGCAATCCCCACTCACATCCATCATGCTACAGAACTCTTCCCCCCCCCCCCCCCATCCCTCCCCTTCCATCATACTTTTCATAAGATCAGATACGTTAAACCATAGTCTGATAGATGAAGATAGGGAGATTGCTCGACAGATTCATCCTGCATGAAACGTCGGGGATAGCCTGAGTTTTCAGATCTTGTACACCAATACTGATGACGTTTTCTCATTACAACTGTGCAGTCACAAGTAGAGGGCTAAAATCAGTTGCAAAGTTGATGCATTTGGTAGGTAATGTTTTTGCTACAGTTCACATATCTGTTACGTAATTACTATAAGTAACTTTTCCAGCTAATTTTGTAAAACTTCCTCTCCGTTTTTTCCGTATTCGTATTTTGATATTTTTTATCTGAATTCCGTTAAAATGGTTACCCAATTTTTCTAAGATAATAGAGCCAATAAGCAAGATATTGTCGATCTATTTGGAATTCCCTGATACTGTCTTCATGTCATCTAGCTCAAAACCCTTGTGGGATGTGACTCAAAAACTGATCACAACTGTGTGTGGGAAGCGAATACATTTAAAACAGCTATCTACATCCATGATACTCCGTCACTCTATTATCCATGTCAGATTAATGTGACACTAACTGATACCATTGTGAACTTGGTGGTCAGCATGTATTAGTTGCTCCGAGTTACTATAAGTTCCTATGTGCTTGTTAAGTGGAAATAAAAATTACTTGCGGTGTTGTTGTTTTTTTTTTGTTTTTGTTTTTTCACACCATTTCTATCTTTTATTTGTTGTTTCTTCTAGCGAAATCTGAATTTATCACGCAACATGGCTGTGAATGACGACGTGCTTTTCGCTATTGGCAGTTCCTGTATTCACCTGAGGTGAGAGTTTGTTGACATATCATTGATTTAGTGATATCCTGTTTTGGGCTTTGATTGTTTGAGGTTGTTTGGTTTGAGGCGAAAAATTTTATAAGAAAATTTAAGCTAGCTTACACATTCCTAAAGTGGGTGTCAATGTTTATTAATATTATGCAAGTCTGCCTGAGCGTCTCATAGCACTTGTTATGGCCCTATATACCAATGCTAGGTCAAGGGTCAGAACTCTAGCAGGTACTTCAGATGAGTTTGGGATAGGAGTGGGAATTCATCAAGGGTCTTCTTGGGGAACACTGGTGTTCGGGGACCTTAGAGGGAGGGAGAAGGGGGACAGCATTCGATGATGGAAAAGTGCGAGAGTTTTGTTCATAAGCTCGTTTCTTCCATTTTTGAGTAATGTCATTCCTGTTTCTCAGTCTCGCCACCATTATGTTGCCCTTGACAAAGATAATCCGATTCAGAATAGGAGAAAAAGGTTCATCATCATCATCATCATCCAATTTTGATCCGGGTTTATCCCCATAAACGGGGGTGGCCGGATTTACCCCACTCTAACAGCAATCTCTCCAACTCCCACTCTCCGTCTCGCTCGATTCAAGGCATTCTCCTTCTCCAAACCAACACTCTTGCTCTCCTTCTCCACTTGCATCTTCCACATCTTCTTTGGTCGTACTCTCTTCCTCTTGCCCTTCACTTCAAACTCCAACACTTTTCTCAAAACATGTCCATCATCCCACCTCAACACATGGCCGTACCATCTTACTCCATTCGCCTTTGCCATCTGAACCACTGTATCCATCAAGGTTCAA
The DNA here is from genome assembly GCA_025331005.2 of Zoanthus gigantus. Lineage (NCBI taxonomy): Eukaryota > Metazoa > Cnidaria > Anthozoa > Zoantharia > Zoanthidae > Zoanthus > Zoanthus gigantus. The sequence goes on from JAOBBB020375199.1 coordinate 14,219, forward strand.
GTTGAAAATATAAGAAAGAGAAACATGGTGAGAGTATTATTATTGAACGTTGCTGTGTGGATCATTTTCGGATTATTGAGTAGGCCATTCATGATGAAATCTGATAAATAAACGTTTTACCCTAGGTTTTAACAAAGAAGTTACTTATTAAATAAAGCTTTGTTTCAGCTTGTTAAATATCTCGCGGTGTCATGGAGAAATCACGGATGCTGGTTTGCAGTGTCTTGCGTCGTGTTATCAACTGAGTGATTTATGTATAAACGAACTGGAGCAGGTACCTTTAAAATATATATGGTTGCCTTTCAGATAATAGGTGCTTTGCTTTTGTCCCTTTCCTCAAAAACGGTTGCAGAATGGTGGTGTTTCAATTCGAATCTTGTAATGGAATATTTTATGAATGTTCAACTTATGCCTTAGCAGTTTCAGAACAATTTGAAATAGCATGTTCATATCGGGTTATCACCGTAAATTGTGAAGGAAGTGACATAAGGAATGACAACTTTTATTGATATCATGAATACAGATAGCTCCGACCTGTTATAACAAATTTTGTCTTCATAATATACTTATGTAGATTAAGTTAGACACTGGTATTGACAATTTCAAATCCATTGTGTGGCCAGCACGTGCGTCTATTTGTAAACAAAACACGAACTAAAACAGTCTCTAACTTTACTGAAAGGTCTAAATAGCCGCAATTTAACAAGTATTTTAAGAAAATACACAACACTTTTAAATTTCAAAAGATATGTTTCGGCATTTACATATGCTATCTTCAGTGTATAGAGAGTGATACAATATTGACAGTATATAAGTACAATAGTAACAATGGTTATAGAATTAATACAAAAAAGAAACTACAAAGAAAGTTTTAAATTTACATGTTTGACTTGTTTGTTAAGAGATGGTTTATGTAACTGAATGTATACAGCCTCCTTGATCCTTAAGTCATATTCAGTTGAGGCCTGATCTAGGATTTTAAAACTGTTAGGAGAATTTAACAAATTGAACAAACGGCAATTAAGTGTCTCTAACTGTTTTAATATGCAATTTGAGATCACTTCATTGCACATTCGCGATACGTAGATGTCTTAGTGTAGAAAGAACAAGAAAGCAGCACATAAATAAAGTTTTAGTACAGAACTTTCATAAAATTTAAATATAACATAACTGCAAAATACACTCTGTTCAATGCAAATCAGTCGCTTTTGTTTGCTGCAGTATAAGTGAACGCATTTATATGAAAGCTTACCTTTAAAAACAGAAACGCTACACGTTGTCTATACATAGCTTTGTGCTTTTTGGTATTAAGTTATTTATAATCTCTAAATTTCATCTTCTTGTACTTCTGCAAATCTTGGGTTTTCGCCCATTTTCAATAAGACAAAACTTATGCAAAAATTTGAAATTAGAGCATGGTTGCAACGCGCTCGTGAATTTTAAACATTGAGCGAACATTACACTAACTGTCAATCTTACATTATATTACTTCACTGTACTACTGTAGACTCAATTATGGATTCATAGCTTTTACATTTTATTGCTTCACTCTACTACTGTAGACTCAGTTATGGATTCATAGTTTGTACATTATATTTTTTCGTTTTACTACTGTAGACTCAATTATGGATTCATAGCTTTTACATTATATTACTTTGCTGTACTACTGTAGGCTCCGCTATGGATTCATAGTTTTTCATCGTTCGCAATGTAATAATGAAATATGTTGTCCCAGATAACCGATGAAAGTATCAAGCATCTTGCAGTCAACGGAACAATGAAGAAGTTCGTTGCACGAGAGTGCACTTCAATTAGTGACCAAGGTAAAGTCATCTACTGCAGCCATCTGTGATGCCATCTATGATACTAAGGAATGGTTGCACTTGAACATGTTAAAGTTTAACACAAGTAAAACTGAATTATTTTTGATTGGTTCGTCCAACAATTAAACAAATAAAATGATCCAGCCGTCATTCGTCTTGAGATCTATATTTTTGTTAGTACTGCTGAAACTGTTTGCAACCTTGGTGTCATCATGAACCGTCATCTGAAACTTACAGCTCACATTAACCATATCTTTAAAGTGTCAATGTACCCCCTTCGAAATATATCCAAGATCCGTCGCTACCTCACCACTGAAGCCTGTAAATCTCTTATTCGCGCACTTGTTACCTCTCGTATCGTCCACTGTAACTCTCTTCTCTATGGCTGCAACCAGTCTCTTATTCACCGCCTGCCGCGCATCCAAATTTATGCAGCTTGTCTCATTGTTCGGATTCCGAAATGCAGCCACATCACCCTGGTGCTTAAGGACTTGACGTGCTTCCAGTCAAGGCCAGGATTGAATTCAAGATACTGCTCATGGTGTTTCAATGTTTGCATGGACAAGGCCCTACATCCTTGACTGAAGAACCCCACTGCGCTCTGGGCTCAGATCCGTGCACGGTCTCCCGTTCTGAGAGGAGTACGGCGGACCGTGCCTTCTCCATCTGCGGACCAAATTTATCGAACCATCTACCTGCTGAACTTCAAAACATTACATCGCAACACCTTTTCAAAACTAAACTTTAAGACTTTTTTATTTAAAATGTATCTTCATTAGTGACCTTTTATATTACTAATATTCTACTAGTATATATTTAGTATTTTTTAATATTTTTAGTATTTAGTATTTATTTTTAGATTCAGTTTGTTTTATACATGAGTATTATGTAAACAATGTCTTTGAATTAATGTTAGAAAAAAGCACTTTAAAGACCTATTTATTTCTTCTAGTTAAACTAAATGTTTTTTATATTTTGCACGTTTTATTAAAATCATTGATTTTCGTAATGTTGCCGGACTACTACGCGTGCGTGTAAGCAGCGCCTTAGGCATTGAAACGATGTTTAACAGATCTATCAAGTGCTAGATAGTAAATAACCCTTCAATGAATGTTCAGCAAAATGGTCATCAAGCTTTTCTGCATATTTTGTCAATATTACGTTGTTTGCAAGTGAGGTAAAGTAGACTTGTTGAAACTTTTGCCAACGCTTTCAGTAGGTTGTTTTAACAACAAAAAAGCCAATAAAAAAATTCTATTTATAAAAAATATAAATTAGGATCATCATATCATAATTTTGTTTTTCATCTTATGTTTGTAGCTGTGATTGATCTCATTCGAGAGTGTCCTAATTTGCGAGAATTGGACGTTTCTGGGTGTGACGGAGTAACAGACTCATCACTGGAATATCTCCATCACTACTCCACCACACTGGTGCATTGTCCAATGGAACTGGACATTGGAGGTAATTTTGGAGAATTTCGCTTTCCGTCTTCCACAGTTTATTTTACTAGCAAAGTTACTTGATTTTTAGTACTAAATGTAATGTTTTGTTAGAGGAGTGTAAGGAGAAGCTAGATGCTAATAGGACAATCAAGTGACTGTTATCCGGCGTATAGTTTATTTCTGGACCGAGTAGCATTACATCACACCAGGCTACATTACACCACGTCACATTAGTTCAAGCCACATCACATCACACCATATTGTATTGCATCACACAACATCATGTTACACCACAGAATTTCAAGTCTAAAACTTTGATTGTTTTTATCCATTAGTCTTCTCCCACCTCCAATCTTTGTGGCATTGCCACAACTCCCCTCACACACGTTGGACATCTAAAGTTTTCTCCTGCTCTTCTCAGATTTCTGAGCCCAGAACATCTCTGGTGGCACCACCTTTCACACTGCCACTCAAAATGCTGTACTCCTTGCAACATTAAAAGTAGCCCTTGTCTTGTAATGTTCGTTTTATTCACACTATTCACTAGAAATAACATGCCTATGAATTGTTATTTTTAATTACCAGGAACGTCAATTACTCTGAATGCTGTCGAGGCTGCTCGTACCGCGACAACCTGGTGCCGAGTGGTGACAGAGGATTTTTCTACGAAGTCCATCAGAGGGGAACGGGAGCCGAGGATAGAATTTGGTACGTGTAAACATACACTGAATTGCCCATGTAATGCACGAGCGGATGACGTAGATGCTATAGTGTATAAGGTAATGATATTTCATATCCAAAAAAGAACAATTTCTTGTCAATTATGAAGATAAAAAGTTTACACGAGGAATAGGTTTATGGGTATTTCATCGATAATGTAAAATTTGTTTTACAAAAGACTCAAGTGTGTCTGTAAATCAGATTTCTGTAAAGATACCTGTAAGTGATGTGAATGAATGAATGAATGAAACCTTTATTTAAAATAAAATATATAAATAATGACAGGGTAGTCCCTTCAGAGCTAATAAAGATCTGCTATCCATGGGAGCCCTG
>JAOBBB020375309.1:0-18533 GCA_025331005.2 Zoanthus gigantus
GGTAGTTGTAGTTGAACCGGTACTGAGGTTGCTGTGATGTTTGTAGTTGTAGTTGAACTGGTACTGAGGTTGCTGTGATGTTGGTAGTTGTAGTTGAACCGGTACTGAGGTTGCTGTGATGTTTGTAGTTGTAGTTGAACTGGTACTGAGGTTGCTGTGGTGTTGGTAGTAGTAGTTGAACTAGTACTGAGGTTGCTGTGATGTTGGTAGTAGTAGTTTAAAATTAACTAGTACTGAGGTTGCTGTGATGTTTGTAGTTATAGTTTAACTAGTACTGAGGTTGCTGTGATGTTGGTAGTATTAGTTTAAAATTAACTAGTACTGAGGTTGCTGTGGTGTTGGTATTAGTAGTTGAACTGGTTACAGGGTTGCTGTTATGTTGCTTGTGGAAGTTAATTCTGGCGATATCTGGGATTGTTGTGATCAGGTTAGATTTCTCTTTGTGTAAGGGAATTGTGGCCCCTATAAAGCAAAGGTACTTCTTTATTTTTTACCTTTAAAAAACAACTCTTAGCGTTTATTTTCTGGTGAACTAAACCTTCTAATCCTATAAGGAATCTTTCTTATCTTAAAAAACATTTTTTGTTCCAGGAGATGGGAAGTCGAGCTTCGGTGTCCTGTCTTTCCATAAGTCCTTGTACAACATTAGTCACTTCTGGCCAAAGAGACAATACTATCGTACTCTGGGACACCTCAACGAGGTGCCGTAAACATTTGCTATATGGTCACACTGGGTCGGTCACGTGTACTCATGTGGATGCACACAAAGTGGTCAGCGGCTCAAGTGATAGAACAGTCAAGGTAAGCACTATGATTCTATTTTAGGTGCTCTTAACTTCTCCATCAATCCAGTGAGTGTTTTTTTATAAAATGAACTTGGAAAGAGTTGATTCCAACGGGCCTTGCCTCATTAGCAGCTGGTGTTTTAGATCACGTGCCATAGTAAAAGTCGGACCCATTCCTTGGTTCATTGCCTAGTGGTTAAAATGATTATAAAAACCGTTTGTAACTCTCTTATTTCAACAGTTATACAAATGTAAGAGTCGTTAAAGTTGAGCAATGATATCGGTTTGTAAAGTATAGATATATGTTTAAAGTTTATGTTTTAATTATTAATTTAAATATAGGTGTGGTCACTCGAGAGTGGGAACTGTCAATTGACACTGCCAGGCGATCATTCAACAGGGGTTTCATGTGTTACTTTTAATGACCAGTGGGTCGTTAGTGGTGATAGCTCAGGAGAGATTAAGGTAGGTTGAATGACTATCTTTTAATTGCTTACTTCGTTGCAAACACTTAAATCACATAATTCTTATAGGAATCAAAAACAGTTATCCATCCATTCTATTCTACTATACTTTGATAGTAAGCTTTAGGAAGACGTTTATCAACAGTTTTGGTTTTGTCATGTTACCATATTTTTAAAAAAGCTTAGAGTGCTTTGAAGTTTTATATTTTGTTTTGCTTTTTCCCTTGGTTAGGTCTGGGACTTTGCTGTCAACAGTTTATCAGTTCTTCAACCAATGTAATAAAAATTTGTGTAAAGTAATTTTTACCTAGTAAATACAGGAAGGCCGAAAAAAAGCCCTGTGCTTATCGAAATAATGTTACTTATTGCTACTACTTTGTGTAAAGGACACAGAATTAAACAAGGTTTCTGATTGGTTAAAACAAGATTGTGGTAAGTTTTATTTAATTAAACAGGGTTTGTGATTTGTTAAAATAAAGTTGGGAATGGGGTAATCTATAAAATTAAACAAGGTTTTTGATTGGTTAAAACAAAGTTGTGGTAAGCTTAATAAAATTAATCAAGGTTTTAGGTTGGTTGAAACAAATTTGGGATAAATTTTATCTTTCTATTGATTGGTTTAAGATTCTGTGTCCTCTTTACGAAGTAAAAGCCGATATTATGAGCCCAATATAATAAGTAATGTTCTTGATATGTTCTGAAAGGTTTACAAAAACATTATATGGCTCTCTGTCAGTTTTGTTGCCAGTGTTTTTGAGATTTTTAGAATACTGATACCTCCTAAAAATGTATATATAGCCAAAAGTTTCAAAATGTTTTTAACTTAGCTAGTCTTCTCAAATTTAAAAAAATATATTATTTATCTTTTTTTATTCGCAATCTTAAGATGGCGGTTAGTGAAGCAGATTGTAAGCTGTGACATCAGCAATATTTTGCTTATTAGAGGGAGGCGAAAGTGTTCTTTGCATTGATGTGGTTCGAGATTTTAGGGAGATTTGGATGCCATTTTTTGGAATTTGGTTTTACTAGATTTTTAATTCAATTATTTGAGTACAGTGTTTTATAGGTTGTTTATGCGTCTACTCGATCTCTCTTACTCCTTTTTGTCGTGTCGTTTAGTCAAGAAGTATGTCTGTCGTCATGATAACTAATGAAAAATAAAATATTACTAAAGCATTTACATTTCAACATAGTTTTAAAAAACTTTTAGTTCATTTTTTTCAAGATTTGGTGTGTATTATATTGGTTGAAGTTTACTGGGGAACAGTTTATTAATCTTACTAAAAAAAGTCAGAGATAATGTATCTTGTTCATAAAACAACATATTTACAATACTTATAAGTATTCAAGGTGGTCTTAGTAACAGTATGGAAGCCAATAATTTTTAATAAAACACAACGCATTTCAGACTTAAACCAGACATGTTTCGGCAGTCTTAAATGGTTTAAGTTTTAAATTCTTGGGTTTCACTAAGTCCCACGAGGATATAACACAATGGCAGATGGAGGTCAAATAATGAGATTCAAACCAGATTCAAACCAGATTCTAATGAGATTCTTTTGTATAACTGACCTCCATGTGCGCTGAACTGGAACCTTATGAAACCTACCAATGCTTTGTGTTTTATTTAAGAGTATTTGAAATGTTTTCAAAATAAAATATGATTTAAGCCATCTTCTTTACTATACTAGTTGTGATTTATTTATTCATTTTTATATTAGTATATGTTTCAGGATGTACTATTGTCCTTGAACCTTTGAAAGAATTCTGCACTTAAGAACATGACTATTTAATCTTCTTTTATCTGTCACGCCCGTGACCGATCAATGTAACAGTTTTGGCAGAAACTTAGGCATTGACTTCGTGTAGAGGACACAAATCGTTTGAGCCAATCAAAGAAAAGATAAAGGTCACCCTAACCTTAACTCAGCCAATCACAAAGCTTGTCTGAATCTGTGTCCTCTACACGAAGTACGGCCCGAAACTTAGCTTAGCTTAGCTTAACCTAAACGCGTTGTTCTATTCTGCATCGTACGGCGTCCACTTGACTTCTCCAAAGTGCAAGATCTTGGGCGTTTCTTTTAACCTTTTTTAAGATCCTTCCCCGCAACCTCGCGAAATCCTCTAGTCGAAATGTACAGCCACGTCTCTTGTGGAAGCTCACGCTTCCATCTTCTACTTCCTCAGTAACCAATGATTGTCTAGTCAATGTTCATCATCTCTTCTTCTGTGTTGCCAATCTATATCGCCACTTCCGTTCAACAGTGGCAACTACAATGTTCCTGACTAGTTTTGCTGTAGAGCAAATCTTTTAAAATGCGATTTGGATCAAAGATTTTTAGTATCTGCCTCAAACATCTGCGGTGAAAAACTTGGAGCCTTTTCTCAGTCGCTTTCGTTCAGGTCCAGCACTCGCATTCGTGTAAGAGATTTAACTTATTGATGCTGTTAAACAACCTCAACTTCGTCTTCAAACTTAAACAGTTCGTACGCATATTCTAAAACGAATGTTTAGCCTTTGTATACGACTTGTTACATCGAAAAGGCCTACTCTGGGACCCAAAGTCGCCTAAAGTTGCACAAAGTCGCCTTAAGTTGCACAAAGTTGCCTTAAGTCGCACAAAGATGCAGTGTTTTTTTTGGCAGATTCCTCCTTAAGTCGCCTTAAAACGCCTTAAGTCGCCCAAAGTAACGGTGACTTTGGGTCCCAGAGAAGGCTTTCTCAAAGTGATGAAACTGACAACCAAAGCTGATCCTTGCAAGAACGACCACCCGCCTGATATCTACTCCATTCTTTTCTTCTCCACCCCTCCCTCCTCCTTCACACAACTATCCTTTTCTCCAGCCCTCCCTCCTTCACACAACTATCCTTTTCTCCACCCTTCCCTCCTCCTTCACATAACTATCCTCGTCTCCAGCCCTTCCTCCTTCACACAAGTTTCCTCTTCTCCAGCCCTCCCTCCTTCACACAGCTATCCTTTTCTCCAGCCCTCCCTCCTTCACACAGCTAACCCCTTCTCCACCTTTCCCTCCTCCTTCACACAACTATCCTCGTCTCCAGCCCTCCCTCCCTCTTCCATTGACAGTTCTTCTGTTTCTTTTGGAAACATTTTTAAAAATGACAGAGAAGCTATGATTCACACATTTTTATTTAAAAACATTCTGTTACTTCTCATCTGCTGTATTTGCACACACGGGAGTATTTTTCTAGTTCTTCAGCAAGTAGAACTGAAAATACACTCTTAATATTTGCTCTAAACAAAATAAAAACCTTCTTGAAGGGATGTGAAGATGCTTTTATCACACCATTCTCTTATTATCACTGATAAAATAATTTCCTTTCAATTGAGTAGAGCTTAAAAGTTACAAATATTTTAATATTTTAGCTACAAGCCATTATGTACACTTGATAAGCGATTTGACAAATAATATATATTTATATATCTGTCTTCAAAATTTCACTTAATCTTTTTTAAATCAAATAGTGTGAAAGGTCTGCTTTCGATGTTTGGATGCGTGTTAACAAGAACAGTAAACTTGACTGCCAACTTTTGCAATTATTTAAAAATAATTTAAATGATACTAGCATTCTACTAAGAAAACGTAAAAACTAGAATTTTAATATTTATTCATTCTCATCAAGCAATTTTCCCATTTTTTTAAAAGTATTGGTTTCATTACAGTTACTACAAACGTGTTGACACTGGCAGTTAAATTATTGCACTCTTTTCTTTAAGAGTTTACTCTGATTTTTCTGTCTTACGAATGAAAACTGCTGAGCCTTCTCAAAGCTGTAAAATTTACGAATGTTCTTAAACTTTATTGTAACTTTGTACGCGCCGTCTTTTGTTGTTATCATCAGTAGAGTATAGTTTGTTTCCTTGGGTAAGGTTTTGTTGTTGAACACCAAAACAATTATCTTACATAAATCTAGATAAGTTAGAATCTTAAAATTACGGGAGAAAATTTGCTTTCTCAGTTATACTCGCGCTGATTGGTCAAAAACCTTGCTTTAAAAGAATAAAATGATAGTTACTATGGCAACTAGGACTTTAACAAGAAAACAAAATGGCGTTCTAGGAGCGCGGATTCACAGATTGACAGCATTCACAGTGGCAGAACGAAAGGAATGATGAATTATCTTCAAAACTGCAATATTTTTGACGTTGTTGAATTTTAAGATTGCTATAAATTTTGTTTTTAGACTATGTTCAAGAAATAACCAATTTGTATGTAGAAGTATCATATTTTCTTTCTTTATTGTTTAACAAATAAAGAAGCCTTAGGCGTGTATTAGACTGATAGAACACTCCGGGCATTTCAGAACACGAGGGGAAGGTAGAAACCACGAGCTGCGGGCGAGAGTTTCCTATATTTCTCGAGTGTTCTCAAATGCCCGGAGTGTTGTATCACAGTCTACTACACGGCTAAGGCTTCTTTATTTGCTTTATAATATAGATTCTATACGCAGAAAAGCAATAAAACACGTTTTTTAAGCTCTGATAAAACATGGGTTTTTGACCAATCAGAGCGCGCCTAGGGTCCTATCTATATTATAAAGTATATTAGAGCAGCCTAAACGTGCCTGTACTGGAATAAATCACCCGGGAAGTGACGTGGACACAAGAAAAGTAAAGAGCAAGTTCTACTTCCAAGCATTTTTAGCTACTAAGTTATTTTTGGAAGTTGGTACCCGTAAATCTGTAATTTAAAAACACTGTACAAATTTAGATATTTAATATGTGGGTACAATAAAGCTCTTCTTCTCTTCTTCTTTTACGCTTTGTTTTTTTCAACGCTATTCTCGTGTCAGTTCCCGCGTGATTTATTAAATACCATCGTGATGTGACGAGAACTTGATATAATTTTTTACCAACCAAATGACTTCAAAATTTGACACTAACGTTATAACGTGGAAGGACTATGGTCTCAAAATGTAGAAAGATAATGCAGACGGTAATTAAATTTTGTTTTCTTTCACTGCATCTTGACACAATATTTGCGATATTTTTCAGTCTTTCTCTCATTTCTCTTCACTTAACAAAAAACTTACTGCCAAATATTTTGCGAGTTGTTGTTATTCTCGTCATAGTCAAAAGAAGGCAACGATTCGCTTCCACTTTCTGCCCAAGGATGATCATCATCATAAAGTATTGGGGGAGGGGAGGGTGGCATATACTTAAGAGTGGCCTCTGTTAATTCTGTGGGGGTGGGGGTGGCCAATTGCTGATGGGATGGAAATATCCCAATTCCTCTTATCGTCAAATCGAGGTCGGGATCAGCCTCAAAATGTTCCTCATTACTTCCGGCTGACGGAGGGGGACTAAGCGCTACAGGTGTACATTGGCCACCCTCCTGCTGTCCAGTTAGTGGAAACGGGCTATCCAATCTGATTCCATGGGCGTCTGCAATGTCTCTGATACTTTCATCAATTTCATCATTGGCTAAGATTGAATTCCAACAAAAACCACCCTTCAGTTCTCCTGAAAATGGCGGCAGTTCCTCTTCTATTCCTCTGTCCAGACAATTGCCTAGGGAGAAACTGTTAACCGAACTATCAAGTCTTAGGTCTGACGGTCGCGACTTCTTGGGCCGATAATCATAGTCGTACTCGTAGTCATCTTGCGGTTCCTGTTTTATGTGAACTCGTTTGTTACAATTCTGCCTTCGCATTTTTTCTGCTTCATTTATAATTGGCTTTTTTAATGATCTTCCCGCACTTGGCCTGAAAGTTTTGCTATTCTTTGAAGTACATTTCTTAGACGTTTTGTGCGTGTTGATACCTCTGCGCCTCTTAAAAACACCATCAACAAACATGTCCGCATAAGCTGGATCGATTTTCCAGAAGCCTCCCTTGCCTGGTTCGTCTTTTTTCCGTGCTACTTTGATGAAACATTTGTTGAGTGACAGGTTGTGCCGTATGGAATTCTGCAAGAAAATAATTGAAAAATGCTATTAGAATTAAACTTTACACAATTCATTTTGCCTTTAATGCTGAGACAGTGATACATGTATGTTGTAATGTATTTGCATCGATATGTACCTCCGTGTACAATCTAGGCGATACGAATACACAAATTTCGAAGTGTTCAACAACAAAAGATTTCAATGATAAATTCAATGTACATAATACGACTATATAATATTTATCATAAACACGGAAGACTATCGGTTGACAGAAAAGGACAAAACTCTTTGTCTTCCAACGGGCTTGCCATGGCGCCTTAGAATTGTTACTAATTACTAAAAATCTCCCCGCTCAGTTTTTGTAATAAAGAATGTATTTTTCAAATATCATTTCCCTTTAGCCATCACTCTACTGGTTAACCAACGGTATCCATGTAATCTGATGAACAACGTACCAGATACTAACAGCATTTCTTCCACAGAAGTTAAACTGGAATGAAACATCAACAGAAAATAATAATTTGTGAGATCCTAGCGAAAGATTCTGGTTTCTTAATCTTTTAAAAACTAAGCCAAATCAACCTATCAGAGCTCTTCTTTTTTGTTCTAGAAGGGAACTTACTGTTGAAGGTGCTTACAGCTGATTGAAATTTTAATGATAATGGCGTTGAGTGATAGAAAGGACCGATAAAAAAACAGGGAAATTTGATGGAAGGTGACTAATATTTGAACAAACGGAAAAACGGAAGCCAAATTTGGAAAACCAGACCAAATGTATAGACATATATGATATAGAATAACTTAATGTTTACAAAGTGCATGGCTTTGAAAATGATCTCTTTGCTATAAAAAGTTTTAAGCCAGACGTTTTTCAATTCTGAGCGGAAATTTTGCTGTTTTATACGCCGCCTATAAACTAAGTAAAAAAACAGTTCAGGTTCTAGCAGTCCACGAGTTCAGAAATACCTCTACGGTCTGATTTACAACTGTACTTTTAACTATATAAGATTTGAAATAAAAGCTTTGTAAAGCTACGTTCTATGCTATCAACAGACAAGTTAAAGTGCCTATCTCATCAAAATGGGTTTTTACTACTACTACTACTACTACTACTACTACTACTACTACTACTACTGCTGCTGTCGTAGGCCAAGCCCACGTAGCTGATTCGGATAGAGCAAAAAAAAAGTTGTTTAAGAAGTTCTATATTAGACTTTGCATTAACTTTTAGTGTTGGAGATATAAGCACTCAAAGGGACTATTTTCGAAAAAAAGTCGCGCTAATTGGAGGAATGGGAACTAAGAAAATTTTAGTGTAGAGATTGGACTAGCATCGCAAAAGAAAGCATTGTTTTTCAGTGAAAAACTAAATTTCTCTTTCAAATTAAACGTCAAGCGAAGCCAGCGATCCTTCTGTTGAGATTTTTGGCGTCCATTTGGCTCTCTTTGTATTCACAAACTTTATCGAAACTCTTCCTCCATTTTAACCGCTACGGCCGTGATATCACCTCAGAAAGGTATTCGGTACAAAACCATTCCTTTACTAGTATCAGTGGTGTTTGAAAAACCTTAAACTACACACCTAGTAAGCATAACTTCAAAGAGAAACTCAAAATCCTATATATTTCCGTAGTATTTTATGGTGATGTTCTTAGTTCCCATTCTCTTTGCTAGTAATCAAGGCGCTCAACTTTTTTTTCAAAAAGCGCAAAATTTGGATGTTTGACCTGTTATAACTCCAAAACTAAAAGTTTATAGCAAAATCGAACAAAAAAAACTTCTTAAACAACTTTTTTTGCTCTATCCGAATCCGTAAAACCCCAGTTTGATGATATAGGCACTTTAAGAATATGAAAAATGGTTGGTATCTAGTACACAAAGTCAACTTAAAAGTCCTCCAGGTGGTGGAACTTTAGAACTAAAAGTGTAATTAGGTACGTAATGATTGTCATAAAATATTCTGGTAACTAAAGTTATTAAATATCTATAGACACATGCAAAGAGGGACAACCGTTCCACCCACGTATGGGCTTCCGTAATACTGCGCAGGTGCACAGCTTTTATTCAAGCGAGATTCTAAGTACCGAAAAAAGGGCGAAATATACTAAAAACTAGGAGCACAGAAAAGATTTTAAAAAGCAATTAGTAATTTACATAAAACACTATTACTCTAGTGATCCATGGGTTTTAAATATTTTACGTGGCAGTTTTGTGAAAACTCCAGTTTAATCTGTATCGAATAAAACTGTTCACAAAAAAAATAGTTTTTATTCGAGTTGTGAATAACAGCTGAAAAGCTTTCGGGATTAAATTTTTGAAATGGAGATATTTTGTAAGGAAAGAGCAAAGTATGTTCTCCTGCAATACTCAAAACAACTTTGTGTAAATAAATGTTTTACCTTCTGATGTTTTATTATGTATTTTTAAGATTTCGTGTCAATACACATAAAACCTTCAATTAAACACGAACCCATTTTCACTTCTTTTTCATTGATTTCGCGTCTTTTTTCAACTAAATGAAAAAAGACGTTTCAAAGTACACAACTTGGAAAACATAGAATTCAATTTTCTGTGTTAATTCTCTTATTGATACGCCAACAAAAAAGGTTCAGTTTTTTTAAAAAAACGATTATTTGGGAAAGGAAATTTAAACCGCCACCTGCTAGCATAATTTGCAAACAACAGACTAGGGCAACCAAGTTTAGAAATTGAGATTTTGAGAAGCTTTTAAGTCTTTGCAAGCACCTTCAAATTGAAGTTAGTGATCAAAACATTTCTTGCAGTTGGATATCTTGAATAAACAACAATAAGAAAGGATTTTTTTTTAAAAAAAAGTAGGAGCGTTAACGTTTGTTGTACGATATATGCGAAACATTATTGATTATTTTAATACATAAGCATCTGAAGATTTTGGATAATCAAGTTTGTGAAACAAAAATATAACGCATTGGTAAAACCGAAATATCTTAAGGAATAAAAGATTTTAGATTTTTATGTTCGGATGTAAATGTAGATAGCGAGCTTTCTTTGTTTGTTATATTTAGATCTAAGTTAAAATAATACATGCATGTAGGTTTTGCAAGTTTGGATAAAATCATAAACCATCTTTTAATTTTATGCAAGGGATTGTTATTCATGTAAATTATGAACAAAGACGAAAAGGATAATTTCAGAGGATTTGTATAACTCTTTCCGAAACCCTAAGAAAAAAATAATCTTGTTGAAAACAAAACAAATATTTACCGTTTCCAAAAAAAAAATTATCCAAGATACAAGAAAATCAGCTGGTATTCACAGTGGAGGCACTGACAGTACGATGTCCCATTGCTTGTTATTCAAAGTAGTCAAAAAATAAAAAGAAAGGCTACTACTACAAACAATAAAACCCGCTCAAAGCTTTTAAAGCTCTCTGTATCTTTTTAGATACTATTCGAAAAAGATAGGTTGTCTGAACCTTTTTATCGACTAATTTCTAAAACCTCAAGTGCAATTAACAGTAATGTGTTCAAACTATGAAACTAGTTTTTGAAGCATTTATACTGCGCGTTGCATGTGAACCGTGCAAAACAGACTCAAACTACCATAACGAAGGGCTAACACAAATCGATATTTTGAAAGCCCTACGACGAATTAATCAAGTTTTTCAACATTATGCCATTCAATGATTTTGCTCGGCGACCAAAAATTTTAAATCAAATTTTACTTTTTTTTCCTAAAAGATAGTTTCCTTGGGCTAAAAGTAAAGAGTTGTGTTACAACACTGATTGATGTTTTGATAAGGATGTGGATTCAAAGCTGCTTTTTTTGGAAATCATTTATTTCATGCTTCAAAATAAAAAAACTAAGCAACCTAAGAGACAAGATTCACGAACTATTTATCTTTACCAAGATTACAAGAAGATTGCAAGCAACAGCTTATGTCATTGTAAAGTAACACTAGAGCGTGGTTAAAATATTAATTGTTACAGAGAATCCTAAATAATCTGCCGAGTTAATTTCGATTCGGCTCTTTACTACTGTATTTTTCTCAAATCGACGCCGGTAAATTGATCTCACATTTTTAGACAAATAAACGACGTCGACTAACAAGAAGATGACATTTGATATATGTATTTTGGCATGGGCTGATTTTTCGAAACTCGCCGTGAGCGTTCAGAGTTTGCTGAAATAAATGAACCCTTAAATATTTTTGAGGTGATTTTGGTTTTAAAAAAAACAACTCGGTTAATATTTAATTTTTTGAATAACATGGAAGTAGCAAAATCTATATGCGGCTCAAAAGTAGACAAGGGACTGTGGGCAAACCAAGCAATATTGGTTAAAATATGCCATAAAATGTGCAACATCTTAAATGTGAAGATTTTGTGTTAATGATGTATTTAACTGTAAATTTTTATGTATGATTTTTACGAGCAAATTTAATCGGGTATCAAAACTCGTAAATTGATCGAGGGACCGCTGTACGTCCGTTATCATAAAATATGAATGTTGAAGATCTCCTATCCTAATAATATCGTTAACACTTTTCAAGTTTCCTGGGCAAACTTTGAAGGCTTTTTCGAGTTGAAATACAAGTAAAAACGTCATGAGAATTACCGAAGTAGAAAATTTATTCAAAAATATTAATGGTGTTTAGCACATCGTGGTTTGCTTAAGGTTTACCAGCACAACTTTTCGAGCTCGATATTTGTCCATCAAAGTCTTAAAAAAAACTAGTTAAGTAAATATTTCCTACTTACTTGCCACGTCGGATCGGCCATTCTGTAGTACATGAAATTTTCCTTGATCCACTTATAAATCGCACTGAGTGTGATCTTGCTTTTCTTTGTATCTTGCATGGCCATACAGATTAACGTAGCATAAGAAAACGGAGGCTTCCGATGCGGGTTTGTTTTGTAATCTATGGTTTGCTCTTTGACTGAATAGCGATCAGATATCTTCGAATCTCCTGATTCACTCTGCTCGTCCGAGTCGCAAGAAGTAATAGATGGTGAGTTGATTGAATTCACTGAGCTCCCATTCTTGGTTATATCTTGTATATTTATGCTATGTAGCCACTGTAAGTTTGTTAGACTATCGTCCAAAGAACAATTATCATCTTCATCTTCAGACGGGTTTTGTGCTTTCCAGTTGGCAGCAAAAATATCTGCGTAGGATTTTGTCGCAACCGGCATTATACTCATAATATTGCACGTTCGATTTCGGGAAGAAGATCGATTTTCAAAAAATGACTGCAGCTGGCTCCTAAATTTTCTGTGATAAAATCTTTCTGTCCGAGTTTGGTACGGTGTTATAATTGACGTTTTGTGAAATATTTACTCTAAAAAATTTGATTTCGGTATAAGAAGCTCGCAATTATTATGAGTTCAGTTCATTTAGTTTTTCGTCTGCAAAAACCTAACGTCTCTCTGTCAGTGTAAAGAAGAAAATGACGCGAGACCGAGCCAACAATTAAAGTTCTTTCGAATGCAAAGTGACCTTGTTTTTAACGTCCCTCCTATTGTCTTTCGGATTATTTCTATTTCCGCTTTCTCGTGCTACGTCGCGACAGTGAACAGTTGTGAATATATAAAGATGTTTTTGCTCGATGTTAATCACCTTTATATGTTTAGAGTTCCTTTCGTTTAAACACACTACTGGTGAAGTTTGAAGACGAGATTGTCGCCGCAACGCGAACCAAACCGCTTGACAATCAATCACATCTTGAACTTAACATATTTAGCTTTGGTTTGGACAAAAAAGCTCCGCTGGAGGTTATCTATGCTTTTGTCACGATTTCGGGTTTTCTGAAAGTTCTCGTTGGAATCGCGATTGTAGAGAGCCACCAGAGATAGATGTCGTTGTTGGCCTATTAGTCCCAAAATGAATGAGCATCCTATCAAGTTGTTTTACTTTTCATCAAAATTTAATAATTGTAACCAGGTTTGATATAAACAGCTTAATCGGCGCTGATTGGCTGTTTTGTTGCTAAGTGGTTTCTGAAATAATCAGAGCAAACCCTCACGCCACACTAAACAATTTGATTCGACAACCGTTGCTATGATATAAAGTTTTTTGGCTCTGCGCGTGCACCAAGCTTTGCAGGAAGTTCGACACAGAATGTTTGGCAAACATAACCATAGAAACTGCAAGACCTAGTTTCCGGCAAGATGTCAACTCTGTGGATTCCGTTAACTTAAAAAAAGTTTCAACATATTTCGAGCGTTTTAAGCGTTTCAGATGGGTACAACATAACTGAAGGAATGTTGTCCTTTGGCTTCGCCGAAAAGTCAATTTCTAATTCCTTTCCACCGTGTAAAACTTTTTAAAACATTTATCAAAGTTTTCTAGAGTAACACCGACGGAGCATCCTGGCATTTTATGTCAGAAAAATATAGTAAAATTCAACTTCTATAGCATCAAAACACCCGCTTTAATTTATCTGGGTCAAAATTTAAGCAGTCGAGCTTACTTTTAATTTGAAAATGAAAGTTTTATTTCGTTTTTGACTTGAGTTATTCTAAATGAATCACTATTCCCGGATTTCCGAAAGTATAAAAAAGTCAAATACATGATGCAACAAACTTTTTCACTGACGGAACAGTGTGCAGCGTCATGCAGTGTATTATAAGCTCATTTTAAAAATGTTTTGGTTTCAGAACAAGAACAGAATGTGCACAAGCGGTTGTTTTAGAGGCGGTTTGGATTTTTTACAAATATGCATTGACATGACTGTTTTGACCATTAAATGACAGACTTAGGAAATTGGTGCCCTTTACTGACAGATCTTCATTGATGCTGCCTAATCAAAGTACAAGCCGTCATGCTCATAAGCACGTTTTTCAAACTCGAAAGCGAGACGAGTGTCCTCCGTTCTTGTTCGCTAAAGAAAGCATACAAAAAGCATTTTTTAAACTTGGGCTGAGCGAGTTACAAAAAGCATTTTTGAACAAAAAAGCGATTTTACAAAGTTGAAAGTTAGTATCGAAGTCCAAATTACGGCAAAGTCCTTGGGATTTAGTTACACAAAACAACTGATGAACTCGGTAATAATTTAAAAAATGCTAAGACTTTATAAATTGTTTAAAAAATCTAGACGTTCCTCATTGTTTGCGACAAGTTGTAACGTCAGTTCTAACACCCCTGCTATTGTTGAAACTAAGTTAGCAATATCACCAGTGCGTGTCCGATAATTGTCAGATGATTTACTTCATAAAGCTTTGACTTTGAGCACATGTATTGAAAAACAACAAACACCGAGAATGCATTCCATTGCAATGTACTTTTCTGAACAAAAAACTTAAAAGCAAGTGCACTTGGCAGAACTTGAACCTCTTTCGACTTTTATCGTTGCAAATAGTTAAACAAACTATTTCGTTCGTACGGCTGGCTGGAAGAGAATGTTTTTTTTAAGTATCCGCTGATGAAACGCTACGCTCCAAACGTCTCTACTCGCACTACTTAGAGAGATGGTTAGACATTTCTACCTGGAATTGACTAAATCACGCATTTCAAGCTTTACTTATCTTAATTTCGTCTGTATGTAATTGTTGGGCTTTTAGTAAAACAAAAAACAAAAGCGAAACAACTTTTACTTGTAAACTACATATGAGACTACAATACTCAAACGGTAGAAATAAGATTAACGTTCCGGTATAGATTTTCGTTAAACAGGTCCGATTTGATCCTATAATTAAAAACTAATGTGAAAATATTAAGATGAAACTTTTTGAACAGGCGTAAATACGTGCACAAGCAGTGCTTGAGTGACTTTCCGAAACTATTGTAAATTTAAGGAATTTATAGTTTTGTCCCAAGAGACCAAAAGAAATTTTGTTGGTGGACCCAAGTTTGGATTGGTGCGTGGTTGAACAAGTGTTTCGATAGAAAATGGTCTTTACAAGCAAACATATATGGTACTGCAAATATTTTCGTTTCACTGTAATCAAAATTTTTCCAATAACATTTCGCGCATTTAAAACATTATTGATAAGTTTAAGATTTTTTTTGAGCTGGGTTCGAAAATTCATTTGATTTTTTTCTGACACGTGTTTCAAATGTGTTTTCTCGTTCATGGCCAGTAGATTGAAGAATAAAAAGCATAATTGCATTCAGCAACTTGTACACAGAATGGAACAAAGCAAAGAAGCCTTCGGTTTAACAACGGCTATTGTACTATGAGAGATCTGTAAATCCTCCAAACAAAATACCTTGTTTTAAAAGAAACGGCCAAAGTTACTGCGTTCACGTACTGACAAAAGTAAACAGCCGCAAAATCAATTGAACTGAATATTAATAGCTTATTAAAACATAATAAAGTGAGAATTGCGTTTGTGTTATCGAAGTTACAGGAAACCTTTTGCTAAGGTTGTTGTTTACATTTAAAAAATCAATTATTTTACGAAATTTATGATTTGCATTCGTCAAAACTTGAGTACCGTTCAAAAATAAATGTCTAGTGGTACATCTCAAGTGCATGTTTTTTGTTTTATTCTACCTAGATTTGTACCTCATAGTGGAAATAGTTTGATCGTTGCCAAAAATAGTATAAGTAGCTACTTTGTCTGAGCTCGACTTCCATTTTCTGTGTGAATTACGATATTTCTTAAAAACTTTTCGATGAATTAGGTTGGCGATCCCTTCTGCTCGGTTACAACAATCACTTTTTGCAAAGGAGCTCGAGAAACAAAACTCTTCGTCCGTTGGTCTTTTTGTCGTTTCTACGGCATTATGTTAAACAACAATTATTTTTTAGCCGGTATATTCTGCCAGACTGCTAACCTCTAATTTAACCAACTGTTCGAGTCTTTATAAAAAATGGGGCATGCAGCCGGTTGCAGCGCAATGAATTGCCTGCCGATTAGGAGCTAATAGTGAGCAAAACTCGCGACAAGTGTTGTTTGATTTTGAAAACCGGTCAAGTAGTTTACAGATACTTAGCGCCCCAGTTACCAGGGTGATCAACTTAACCAACTCTGAGTGGACAAAAAAAATCCAGGTAAGTGATGTGAAAGATCACTAAAGATTTTGTCCCCGAGTGCGCTGATTCAAATATTTTTCCACGAATTGGCTCGGATGGTTTCACATGTGCCGGATTTGGAAACAAACTGATTTAAATTGGATTAAAGAACAATGAAACCAAACATTGTTCAATAGCAATAAATTCATGAATTTAAATATGTCATTAAATTCTAGCTCTTTAAACTTTGCGCCCTTTTAAGTGCAGAAAAACAAGTCAAAAGTAATTCCTATCTTAAACATATTCTTTTGCGTTTAGCAACTGTAAGCTTTTCAAACGAACTTCAAATACTTGACAATAACGTGTGACTGTGTGTCAGTTTTTAACTTTTTATTGCCTTGATCATTGTACAAATTTCTTATGCTTTTTGCCATAATTTTTTGAAGCTACAAAAGTCAGTTTGAAATAGCAACAAAGTTATAGGAAAAAAATCCTATATTGTGCAGTGATGAAGGAATGTAAGATATTTTACTGGAAAACAATTGTAGTAATCATAACATATGTAAATTGTCTTTGATCAAGGCTATTTCGATATTGAGTTGCGGAGGTTTGTGGCAGTAGACTGTCACTAATAATAATAACAATATGGCTTCACGCTGCGATTCCGTCAAAACATTTTTATCAAGAACTTATACATCCTGCGGCTTTTACGTTATGACTGACACGAATGACCTGAACTACCCCCGACATTCAGAAAAATACTGAATAAAACAAGAGACACTCCTTTTGCCATGTGAATGCAAAGGAAATGACGTCACGTTCAACACAGCAATATTGAGCAAGCGTGGGAAAAATGTTTTCTTAAAACCTTTAGCAGCAGTTACGGCGAACCGTATGAATCGTTGATCAACTCTATAAATTCTTTGTTTCGAATGTCGAGAGATTTTTTAAGAAGTGAAAAGAAATTATAAAAAGCCCCGCCTTAAGTTACTCTAATCCCACAAGTAAATGGCAGGTCTTTGAGGTCATGATTAGTACATATATGAAAAGAAAAAGAATTTTGTTCCCTCAATTGATGCTTTAATTCTTTTAGCTTTTTCTGTGCTGATTAGGACAAAACATAACATATTCGGGGTGAATACCGTGTGCGCATGTGCAGTTAAAAACCGGCCAAAACCAGGGGTTCTCTTACCTTGACTTTCAGTCAATCCCCCCCCCCCCTTCCCCCTGAAAAAAGAATGTACCAAAAGTTGAGTTACCAACCGACCCCTACTGCTAGTACAGACACTCTGCCCAAAGCTCCCCTCGGTAGAAATTCAAAAGAGAGTGTGCCTGTGAAATCGAATGTAGGAGGAGTTATCCCAGCACGAAAAACGAAGACAAATCACAAAAGATTATTTTAAAATCTTGTTATGTTGAAAAAGTAATTTGGAATCGACATTTCAATTTTGTTTTTCCCTTAACTTTAAGGGACCCGTCTTTTAATTAGGGTTATGAGATATTCCGAAAACTTGTAGTTTAAACCTTTAATAGGTAATGAATTAGGTTGTACCGACACTGAGGAAAACAGAATGAATAAGGTTTTTAAAGTCACCGCTTTTCCCTACCGCTGTTATAAATTTGCAACTGTTCAAATAATCTCTCTCATTTGAATGATAATTATTGTAAGGCGGCCCAGCGCCATAAAATTGAACAGAATTAAATAAAGTTCTTATCAAAGAAATCCGAGTTGACTGCGAGTTTCTTAAATACAAGTGCAGGGCCGATCTTATTAAGATGGAAAGTCACTTTCATTTAGATAAATTACGCTTGTTAATTTTAAAAGTTGAAGATAGTAAATTTTGAAACTCCCTAATGAATGAAATGAAAATTTGGAATGAAAACTTCTTATCTTTTGTTCGTGGTTTCTCTTTTCTTTCCCTCTTTGATCAACAAAAAAGATATTTAGCCTAGTCCTTAAGGTTTTATGTTAAAACACGCAATTTTCATAATCAGTTTTCCTTTGAAAGAAGTATTTGTTTCAGAAAATCCGTGATACACTAGCTAATTTTTGAAATGACATTTTTTTTAAATTTGATTAATTTTGACAATTTGTATTATTTTTATATTTCTAGAGGTTTTAGTTTTACCGCTCCGGATATTAAATAAATTTGTACTTGGTCAATATTTACGAAACTTTGAGAAGGATATATAAGTTTTGATAAAAATGTTGTCTTTAATATGAAGTGAAATTGTTTCCCGCTGTGCGTTCCTCTTATGAGTCATATTTTTAAAACTACTGGTAATAAATGTTATAAGCTGTTTTCCTAAGCATTTTTCTTAAGCAAAGATGAAAAGTTTGTGCTTGTGTTTTTGTTTAGATTTACACGCTGCAAATGCTCGCAACCGTATTGCGAGACAAGTTGCACGAAAACAAGTGCCATACATTTCATGTTATCA